>LOND01000278.1:24207-74496 GCA_014220965.1 Paragonimus kellicotti
ACCAGTTAAACAAATCACACATCAAGAAGCACAGTGTAATGATAGGAAGAAAATGTGACGTACTCTTTGGAAATTCTGTTTACAACCCAGATTTGTTGATTGGACTGATTCTAACGGTCTTAATATACCTCGCCTGGAAAATGGGCAGTTTTTAGGTAATTTCTCCCACAAATTACCGTACCATAGGAGACCGACTCTCTATGTTGTCCACTTCCTGCTGAATTATATTTTTTGGTTCAGTTTCTCATAGCTGTGCATCTGGTTTGAAAGGGGAATAAATAATCACTTGTATGCAAGCCGAGGATGTTGGTATGCATGCATTCATACCATGAGTGTAGCGGTGTGCTTACTGGGAGTCCAACAGAATACTATGCACGATCGTACTCACTATCGAAAACTGTCGACACTGAAAACAAAGACTGGGTGCGTTGACCCTCGTGTATTAGTATCGATCCCTGGAAAACAGTGTACAGAGAAAGCACGTCAAGCTAGCGAGGCACGGAGCGAGTTGTGTTTTTAGCCCCGGGACGGATATTACAAAAGGGATGGCTTGACTAAAACAAAAGTAGGTAAAAAACCAAAATCAGCAAAAGTGTACAAGTGAATGCGACTGTCAGAAGTGTTGTTTTGTATAGTCGCTACATGGGGCCCCACTAACCTGGTCGATCAATAGAAACGTGATAGCCGAGGGTCCACTCTCAGCTATAGCTAGGTTTCTGCGATGGATGGCGTGTCAGTGGCAACTGTCACACGATGAATTCCCTATAGCAAGGCATACGGAGTACATCTGTGCCTCGCCGCGCCATGGAGCATCACCGGACAGCACATTTGACAAGTTATTGGTCTTGATATTCCTATAAGCCTCATAAACGTTGTAGATCATTTAACTAGCACGGGCTGTGCAAAAAATCTGACTGCTGACGTTTGCGGACCATGTTCGGAAGTAGTAGGGCCTCACAGTAAAGCTACTGCTTGTGATGTCTATCACCACTGCAGTAGTGATAGACCATGGGTTCATCGTGAGTGCGATCCCGTGTAGCGACTATAATAAATGATATTTTTGATAGTCGCAGTCACTTGTACATTTCTTGATGGATTTTTTTTTTTACTACTATTGTTTTAGTCAGCATGCCTTTTTTGTAATATCCGTCCGGCGAAGACAACCAACTCGTTCGTCTCTGTACGCTCTTTATTTTCCAGGGTCGATACTAATACACGAGGGTCAACGCGCTGAATCTTTGTTTTCATTGTCGATTGGTTTTCGATAGTGAGTACAGACTGGGTATTATTCTGTTGGACTAGTTCCAACAATTGGTGAGCCCGACGTGACTCGAACACGCAACCTTCTGATGTTGGTTTGCAGTAAATTTACATTCACAAGATAATGTAAACAGGCACGGTGGTACTGGTAAGGCAACTCTCACGTCGCAGGGAGTTTAGGATTTTGGGGACGTCAATGGTGATCTTACTACAATACGCTAACCCCAGCCGACCTTACCTTGGCTGTACACAACTGACACTCTCCGCGTCGTTTACTGACCAGTAAATAAGCTCTAACGGAACGTAATAACGTAATAAACCTAGTGTGACTGTGTTTCAACGCGTTACTGTGTCCCAGTCTTCCATCAAAACGAAGCTCTAGGCTGTTAATGGAATGTTGGAATCACTTAACTCTTTCCAAAATCAGAACGCAAGGCACAAGCTCCCCTTGGGTGCATTCAGTGTTCTGAGTTCGTTAGATATATTCTAGCTATCTATAACGTTGCGAAAGCACGTTGCTCTGTCAAAAAGAAATGGATGTTCAGTTGAAATGGAGATTTCTTTGTGATCTACTCAAACTACGCGTGGAAGATCAACTCACACTATGTAGGTTTCTCAAACCCTGCCAAGGCGAAAGCCCTCGACCAATCCGTATCACGTTCGACCATATGTAAGACATCGAGGAGGTTCTGTTAAGGACGTCTTCCTTCTCCAAACCCAACGATTTGTGCCTGAGAGCGAAACCTGACTTTCTTCGGACTGTCAAGGAGACGCAACGAACGGCATATTGTAACCTCAAAAGTTCGCAGTACGATCGAATTTCTAGTTTGGCTGTAAACGACGTAGACGGGTTGGACGATACGGCTGTGTTGCTTGCTCACAAGTAAGACATTAACCAGGGAATTGTATTCGAGCCAAACTCAACCTGAACGTGGGAGAATGCTCAGCATGGTTTGTTCAACGCTTCCCGCATCCTGCACATTTGATCTCCATTTCAACTCCCAGACTATCGTGAATCAGTCTCCCCACAAGAGATGTTTTTCACCGTGTTTCAGAGGTGGTACACGTTGAAAAACTACTTCGCACCTAAGCTCCAACTTCACGCAGATAGATCAAGGTCTGAGGGTGAAACGTCTGAATGATGATTCGAAACGTACGTTCAACAGACTAACAGTATGAAAGAATGTGAGCTTGCCAGAACGACTAGACTTTATTCAACTCGCAAACAAGCCATATAGCTGCAGTGCAAAATAGATAACGTGATTAACGAAGGATAATGAAGACGAATGGAAAACTACGAGCACATAACAGTGTGTTACTGGTATGTTCCCCCAGGACAGCAAGTTTGGTCAAGTCGACCAGGGTACCGGAAATTTTCAGTAGTCCCTTGCCTCCCACACAGCAAAAAGACCTGATTCAATCAATCTGAAAAGGATCGACCTAGCCGACGAAGTACCCGTTGCCGATCTAAAAACAGATCCGTCACAACGAGACTGGGCTTTGATACGGTGTGACGGCTTGCTTATCTTGAGAACCCTAATCGTTTTGTCTCGGTCCTGGCCTCCTGGTTCTTTTTTAACCCGTATACAACCGTGAATATTCACAACACTCATAATTCCATACTGCATCGGCCGTCTCGCAGTATAAACCGGGTCGTCCCTATCTGCTACATACAGCAGGGTGGATAGGCGAAAATATGCTACCACTCCTATGTCCTGTCAACTTTAGCTCTCACGCCCTTCCCATCCTCTATTTTTAATAATTACTCTGCAGGTCTCAAAAGATGTAGCTAATCCCGTTTACACCATCCTAGTAAGTATCATTTCTTGTCACTTAACCATCGGCCTATCTCGTCCGTTACTTAAGCCTAGAATACGGATTAATATAGTGTTTCCAACGTTCGCACTCTAAAACGGGCAGGTCAGCAGACCGCTTTTGCTTGTTGAATGTAGACATGTACAACATTTTAGATGCTAGAATCCGGGACAGTGGTCGACGCAGCAATCGGAGGGTGCCGTTACTGTCCACTCAACAGTAATTGAACATTTCGGTGACTCCACGATTGCCGCTGCCAGACAGTCTGTATTAGGTATAGCTCTCAGCAAAATCGTCAGTCACATTGGTAGACTGGATTTTCGTTGGCAGTAGACGCTGTACTGTCTGTCTGAGAGGTTTTGCTAGGTCCGGCTTCGGACGCCAACTCCTTGGAAATCTCTTCATTGTGTCTGCCTATGCTTCAACTGATTAGTGACGTCGGTGTCAAGAACGCCCCTTACTCGGATTTGGCTGTTCTCCTCAGGCAGTTTGCATAGCTCTGACATCGTCCTTTTAGCCGGAGAAGTGAACAACCAGTTCTTATGACTTGATGAGACCGTCTGTTTTAGATGACAGATTTGGAATGGCATCCCATGTGTTCGATAACGAAGGTCGGCTGTTCCAACCAACTACCGAGCACAAGCCATCATTGCCGGTGTTCTTTTTTACAATATAGTGTTAAAATTATAGTCGTCACCTTTCAGAAAGATCACATGGCCGCTAGTTATATGTGGTGTGAGTCTACGCAGGAGTGCTGTTTGTACTAAAACACACTTAAATTCAGACATCACGTTAGTACGTTGTCATTTAGTTTTTACTTTTGCTGTGTAACAATCCCACCGAGTTCAGCAGCTGCTTTCCAAGGAGGTGGTCCGGCGAGTAGTAAACTACTTCATTCCTTTTTTACAATACAAACTCGGCAATGATAACCCCAAATATCTCTGGCCACTGGACCGAAACCTCACACACAGGTTGTAATTATTGTGATGTACGGCACTATGGTATGTGGTTTCCTTGAACACTAGTTTTCGAATGCCAGACTAAATATCCCTTGATAGATTATTCCATGGATTGAGACCCATGTGTAGCTCATATATAGCCTAATCGCTTATCGATATGCTTGGTTAGCTCAACGTTGTCCATGTCTAATCCTAACCGTCCATCCAGAGATAAACTTATTAAAGAGTCAGTTAACATAATTTTCCGTAATAACTCAAGGTGGTTACTATCCTTGGGCCGAACGTTCTAAGGGACAATTTAGCTAACTTTTCGCTCTTGGTGTCTCTAATGAATTCGTTTCCAGTCACAACCCGGAAACGTCACGGTAAAGTTACGATCGGGTTGACCATTCCGATCTGTGTATTGTATTAAGTTTCTATTGTTTTTTACATCAAGTACTGGGATTTTTTCCTTCGATTTCAGGAACTACTGTGAATTTTAATTCACCTTACCTTTGACCATTTAGACGATCCTACGGTGTGACGAAGTAAGATTCCCCCAGCCATGAATATTGTTGAATTTGTGGTTTCTCTTCTCTGCAATCTATGGATCACAAACGCCACAGTTAATAGTGTAAGTCTTTTCCTTACGTTTGCTGTAATTACACGGTTAGTATGAGGCAACTAGATGTTGTGTAACAGGTCTTTCTAGTTGTACGTTCTCTGACCTCGACTGTTGCATAGTCAATTTTGGATAACAGTTTTTATAATGTTAAATTTCTAGCTGATGCTTTTTGCGGTACAATAGATCACGCGTGGATAAAATGCTATCCAGTTACCCAGGTTGTCACACTGCAGCGAAAACCTTGAGGTATGAAGCCAAAATCCAAATTCTGCCTTGTGCCATTTGAAGTGGTTGCAACTTGAGACAAAACTCGTGATACCTGGAACTCAGGTGGCGTGTAAAGGTGTTTTGCATCACGTGTATCATTTGATTAAGGAAACTTGACAGTGCTCGCTCATGCCATTATTTGTGAGTTATTGTGTCCTCCAGTCTGCTTTCTGTTATCCCAGTTCAACAACACATCAGCACATCTCATGGTTACATAGGATGAAAACGCATTCTATGTCAAAATGATTTATACTCGTCTATCCAATGTCCTGGTTGTGGGACTCGTTGAGCCGCATGGTTGTTTGAAGTATCTGCCTCTTCGCCCCTGTGTGATTGAACTCATTTGTTTTTGTTATACTTGCAATAATTAATTTTGATTTCGTTCTCCTGTTTTGTCACAGTCTGGTCTCGTGCTTCTCGTCTACTATCAGAACATATTAAGTGACCATTTTTGCGCCGAAGTTTTATCGCCTGTCGGGTGGAATGAGTATGTGAGTGATTATCACTGCTAAACGTCATATCCCTTTTTTCGCTGATAATAAATTCCGTTTCTGTTCAAACCTAGTTTGCAGACCCGTTTACCCGCTTATATATCTCTTGGGAATCTCATTCCCGTTCTGTTTCTGCTGCGTACCACTTGGAGGCATGCAAGCATTTAACCACCAACTTCTCTATGACAGAACGTTTTTAGGTGACCATGACACAATGTCACCAGCTTTCCTTGTTTCTTACGAAGTATCCCCGAGGACAGTGAAGACACTGCAGCGGACAACCTTCGTCATCGATGACATGGAAGGCTTATGTATTCATCCAGAGACTTGGCCTGTTCGTAATATGGACGTGTTTGCTGTCTGATCATTGTATCTGTTAATCAGATCGCGTCATGTAGGAGGGCGTGTACGTGGCTTCCCGCCAGCACCTATTTCAACATTCCGGACACACGATACATCAAGTAAATGATAAAGCTGAAGTCTCTGTTGGCCGAGCCTTGCAGCCTGTGCATTTGCGGAATGTTTACCCTACCCGCCGGGCATGACGACTATCAACGGCGTTTCAACGCCACGTGCCTCACAAAAATTGACATGGTCATTGTTCGCCCTTATCGTGATCACTTGGTTGTGGGAAGTCTGCAGATAAGTTTTGCACGATCGCGAGGAATATCCTGTCAATGCATCTTTGTTTGGTGGCAGGGCCACTGAACGAGATCAAGGCCGGAGCAAGTCTAGCTCAGCCTGTCAGTGCATAAAGACTAATTGCGTGCCATGATATCGACTACAACTGATATTAGTTACCTGAAACCCGACAGTTAATCAATTGGAAACCAGTCACAAAAACGCTGCGTAGTAACCAAACAAATAAATTTCAATCAATGACTCACTGTCAAACAAATGTAACTAAAGCTTGCTACCGACTTAACTCACCGACCGCGAAGCAAGAGAAGGACTAGTCATAAGCTGCAGACCATCCGTTTGAAGCCGGATCGTTCCACTTCGTTGAGTAACGCTGTCTAGTCAGCTCATATTATGCCTCAGGAGGTGTATGCGAGAACAGCTTTCACCAAAATGTGTTCTCTGCGGAAAATACGCCCACTTTTCGTTGAAAAAGTGTGCAGTGCTGTGTACTATTCATTTTGCGTGACAGGTTGGGAACTTAACTTGTTTATGGTGAAAACGTAAACAGACTTACAGTGCCCACCCATAGCTATGCTCGTCCGGTAACCCACATAAAATTGAGTACTCAAGCGGGCCGGGCATGGATTTCAAAAAAAAGAGACTGCATTCAGTCAAACAAAATCATACAATCTAAAGTGGTTGGACCACTTATCCCTTGTGCTAACATGGTGATTACCTCGTCGGGCATTATCTACCGAGGCCACTAACGATTGGACGACCAAGAAGTGGTCCGGCAATGACCTGATCACTGTCTATGGAGATCCTGACGGTTCCATTCAGTAAAATGGTACGTGTTGCTTGCTAATTAAAGACTTCATAATCATTTAAATCGCTACTTGGAAGTACCATTTGTCATGGGGGCATATCGTAGTCAATCATGTGTCTTCACCAGCACCACTGCTAGCTTTTTCACTTAATCATATTTCATTACCTGTTTTGATGGTGTGTTCATTTTGGAGCACTCTTATGTGTCGATGTACTTAATGACAGCCCGAGCAGCAAAGTTCTGCCATCACTTGCTTACCTCTATCTATGCAGTTGTCAGTTCCGTTGATTTATTTTTTCCTCCAGTATCCTTAGTGTTTTCTTTTGTTTTTGTTGAGAAAAGTCTATTTTTCCCCAAAAGGTTTATTTCTCTAGATTTATTGAAAAAACATGTTGGTTTTGAATTTTGTTTTTGCTCTATAACGTAGTGAAACTCAATGTTGGCGCACGTTTCTCCTTTGTCTACTGATTGATCCCGTCTACTTTTTCTTCATCAATTAAGATAGGAAAATATATTTGACATAAAAGGACCATATGAAGCGTCAAACGTTCCACATGAAAGTGGGAATCTTCAAAGCCAATCGAAATCTGTATACACGAAGACGCTGGTCTGCTATGTTTCTTTTAGTTTGAGAGTAAATACATTTTCGACCCAAGGTCGAGGTTTTGTGTTCCGCGATTGTTAACGATTTGCACATCTTACATATTCGTGTGTTACGTTTCTAGTTTTCTTTGACCACGCTTTCTATAACGTATTGTTGTGGCGGTTGATGATTTGAATCAAAGTTTAATTTGGTCGGACGAATCGCTAACCAAGACCACAAACTAGGCCACAGCATACCGACTCCTTTAAGTACTCACTTACTTTTGACCGAAAAACGCCGGGCTTGTCATGTACGATGTGTATTCGGGCACCATTTCGTTCATTATTTTCAGTCACATGAAGTTAGTTAAAGTTGGACAGATAGGCGACTGATGACTTACGGGAAGGAAGTTAGGGTAAACCTATATCATCCACTTCGATAAGTTGGTCATTTGCTTAATGAAGTGATCAGAACTCGACAGCAGGCGGTGAGAAGAAGGAAGGAACGATATGCGATTAAACGTTCAAACATGGTTCGACTGATCAGTCGACAGAAAATGCTAGGTACACAAACAAATGAATTTGTTAACCGCCCGATGGAAAATGAAGAATGGAAAAAGAGAAAGATAAGAAAGCGACTGCTCATTTTGGACAGCGTATTATTAGAATAGTAATGGTGCTGATTGTAACCAGCTATTTCTGTACATAGAGCTGGTTTCCTTTGGCATATTACAAGCGCCTCCGAAAACTATGAGGCGTTCTTTTTCATGGTCTAACAAAGAACACAAAAGTTCCTTCTAAGATCTGCTGGATTCATGCGAATGCTTTGTTACTACATTTTTCACTGTCCCATTGTTAGCATTTAAGGGCTACTTCGGAAAGTGCTCCGACATTCAAGTATGTGTTATCAGCATCGTACGAGTTTCAGGCTTATTTTTTCGGAATTCAATCCGTGCATAGTATCTATCCTCCTCCATAGGACTACTTTACGGTCAGCTTTAGGTTTTGCAGATGATTGACCATATATCTCTCGGTTGACTAGACTACATTCCTTTGGTGCACATCTAGACAGTATTCAATTCAATCTACTAAATTCAAAGCCATCTTAAAAACACAATTTAGTCGGTTGTAAATGACCGTGCCCGGTCTTTTATCAGGTAGTATAGTAGTAGTATAGTAGCACTCGCATCTTTTCGTGCATTTCTGATGTGCATATGATCTTTCATCAATAAGTAAGTTTGTCTGTCAAATATCGTTTGATACTGGGAAGCCAGTTTCACCTTTTGTGAATTGAACCAAGTAAACCTTTGTTGAATCTAATTCTACTTACTTTTATTTATCAAGTGAGTACTTGAGGTGACTTTCCTTCTTGGAGGGAGTTAACGCGAGATAGAGGAATGTGGACTGTCAATACGATTGATGAAGATTTCTTTTGTGTTCTCTACTTGCGTACGTCGAAAAATTGTCCATAAATTTATCCAGAGTTGGTGCGAAACTAGTCGCTGTTTCTCCGTTCGAAGGCGCTATCCAGTCGTCTCAAAACGGCATGATATTGTTGTCCTTAACTGTACTCCTCAACTATAACCATTTGGCCTATGTCTAACGACTCCCTACTTTGTAACTAACTTTGCAGTGATTCGTCCACTCAATGGAGCGTGTGTTGAAGTTCCCGTTCTCAGTGTTGCTATTTGTCATACCAGCTGAATGAAACGTATTCTGATGGCCTCCTAATGACCCACTTAACTTGATTCCTATCCCGTCCCTTCATATGTTATCTTATTACATTGAATTTTTCTTTCCTCCCTTTCACACTGAAGCCCCGACTACCCCTTATTAATGTTATCGACAGCGCCAACCTTGAGGTCAACACAACTGACCATTTCTCTCCAGCATATATGCTTGTTCGTTCGATACAACTGGAGTCGTCTGCCTTCTCCTCATCAGTTCATGCAGTTGTGAACAAGGATGACCCTAACAACACGATTACAATTCCTCGGCTGTTCGAACGCAATCCAAGAGCGATTGTTCTGCTACTGGATGGTTCCAGCTTTGACCAGTTAATCAAAGTACGTCCTGAAGTATGATCGATTGTCTGAGGTACACCCGGTGTTCAGGGCTAATCTCATCTATTTGCAATTGCTATGTGCAGACGAAGCCATTGGTTCACTGACAGCTATGTACACTGTTCATTGTGAAAATTGAGAAGCCAAACCACGGTTGTGATGTAAGCGAGGTGATAATGAGTCTTGGCTTTCACGAACCACAATCAAGTGCTGTTCTTACTGTGTAGATCTAAAACCTAAAATGGGAAGCAGATAAAGAAAAGATTGTTGTGAGAAATTACTTACCACCACATCCGTAAGGTAAGGCTAATCCCAATAACGAACGTTGGACTTTATAATCTGTTATATTGGCTTAGCCAACTCCGTTGAACAGTGACTGTTTCATGTGACGGATTGTTGTTCGACTCCACGTCGAACGGTCGTACTCAGGCCACAGAATGCTTAATCCGACAACAGCGTATTGTTTCTTGCGCCTTTGTGGATACATGCATTGGGATCCTCCTGGCTGCCCTTGAGAACGAGTGAGTAACGCCATTGTGACTATCTGTCGTAATGAACGTGCAGTGGAATTTCTGGCGGGCTGGTCTATGCCATGGCTAATGAAAGAACGATTAGATCAGACAGTGAAATGTCACTGTATGGGTTGGGTTCGTGCGCAGTTTTCAAGGCATGATGTGATGAAATGGAAATCATGGTGCTCAAGCAAGATGTCTGGCTTACCATCCATTTATGCAACCCTCGTTGTGACTGAACGCCAGTGCTTATTCTTATCTATGTCGTGAGAGTAATTCGTGTATAAAGACGATTGGGTTGATACTTTATTTGTTGGGTTCATTTTGTAGGACGCCTCAGGAGCAACGTTAGTACAGACAAGTGATCAGCGTGACTTTCGTCGATATGTTCTGAGAATGCTGCGTCGGTCACACAGGATAATACTTGATGAACAATCCATTGAATAACCTAACCAGTTCTACCCTCGTGAGCTTTCCATTTCACTTCTCCGGCATTAGCACATAAGAGGCTTTCAGAGTCAAGACTCATCCTGTCAGGTTGCGTCCATATTCAGTTGAGAGCCTTTTCATACACCGCTACTAATGTTTAAAGACTGTCTTTCTGAGCGTATTTGTTACAAATCGGTCACCACACACATTTAGTCGTAGCTCTCGCTCTCCTATATGCGTCCTGGTGAACGCACAACGTAATCTAGTACTAGACTGGAGTTTCGCTGTTGTTGGGGCTCTTCCATGGAGCGCATTCTCGCTCGGGCCGGACTCGACTTGGACCTTCGTCATCGTGAGGCAAACATGGTAACTACCACTCCCTTAACCTCAGTAGAGATTATCGACACATATCCAGACGCCCAACTACAATCTGATATGGATTGTATTTTGCTCATTTAATCATTCCGATGAATAACTAACCAGAATCGCTCTGTTCACCAATTGCTAAACAATTGATCATGACTTCGCGGCTAAAGTGGAAGCATCTGTTTTCTTTGAACCAGCTGAGTGTTTTTTTTTCAGCAGAACCTGAAAATTGCACTTTTATATCCGGCGTCTCGTATTCTTTCCGTCTTACTTCACTCATCCTTTTGCGTTATCAGCTCATGCATGTCCCGCCGGCGAACTACTCTTCGTTTTCACATTTGTTATCGAACTATTACAAGTTTTACGATGTCTTTAAAGCGGCTATCATGTGAGAGATTTCCCGCTGACATTTCAGTTGCCATCATTGCAATGCGCCAAAAATTGCTATCTCCTACTTACTGTCATCGTCTCACTTCGAATCTTTTAAATCATAATTCCAGTCGTTCAACTGGATCCAGGTGAAAACATTCATTTCCGCACTCGATCTTGCTATTTTCTTATTTTTCATTTGGCTTGATTTCTAAACAAACCCAGTTTTCCCGTTATTGAATTGAATCCGAAACGAAACGAATCGTTGTCTTTGAATTGTATCGGCTGTATCTGTTCACGTTATCCATGCCTATTTGTGTGTTCATTTAACCAATTTTCTATCGTTTATTAAAGCTGTGATAGTGCTTAAAACTACGCCCTAAGCCTAGTAAGTGCATACAGCGAATTATTGACTTCACTTGACTTCGTGCATTTCTGCGCTGTTCACCGTAAACCTGTTCAGACTCACTATCTTAATGGATATTTTGATTGTCCTGAGCGGTCATTCTTATGCTTTGTTATGTGAAACCATTGCTCTTCAAAGTATCTGGCGATCCTTTGGTAAACACTGGTTGTTGAAGTGGACCAGGAGCATGACAAAGGTGACCCTGGCAAAGTCATACGGGTGTGTATTATCGATTTGCTGTTGGTATTTTCCGTAAGATAAGTCCTTGTCGGTTGTGTTGAAACCTCATCTTTCAAGGAAGTGACGATTGGCGACCAGCGTGTACTATCAAAGGGCTTTCGGTTAAAGTAAAACCCGCCTCGTCGATAAACTCGCTGAATGTCTGGTGAACCACCTTGTAAACGAGTAGTTTTTTCACAGTTGAAAATCGGGGAACCACTAGCTTTTTTAAAAAAAACATACGCCGTCTTTAACTTCCCGATGGGCCCGAATTCGGTTTTGAGACGGCAAGAACGATGGAAGTCCTAGCGCTTTATCTGAAATAGGTAAATGTGAAATATTAAAACCTGTTTTTTCGGTGTGCGTGCAAACAGTCGGCTTAGTACGTACGTTTTGTTTACAATCCAAAGATTACTTTCGCGGATTACTACGATCAGTATACAGTCTGAATGCTTAGTGGCGAAAACGTTAGGTCATGTGAACTATTTTTTTCGGGCTCTACGGTCAGTACGTCAAACAAAGACATATAGTATGGTATAGTAGGAGTATTCGTAGGACGACAAAACACGAAAACTAGGTGTGTGGTTGAGAACAACTTACAAGTCAAAGGATAAAGTCATAGAAGGACGAATGTATGACCATTCTGAACGGATTGACGCAGTTAAGCGATTTAGAGTCAAGTTAAACTGGCAAATGTAGAACTGTTGGATAAATTCCAAGTGAATCTGAGGCGCTGCAGAACTGAAGCCAATGTTTGAGTGAAACGTTTTTGCTAGGAATGTACAGAGGATACTGCTTGAAACTGTATGTTTGACCCACAGGGAAATGATGAAGATGCCAGATTCGCATGAAGCGGTAATTGATATCTAAAGAACCATGCGTGATGTCTCATGGGCTTTTCCGTGGTTGTCGTGATGTTTGGTGAGTGGAACGGACTTAACATGGGTAGACAGAATGCACTACTGTATTATTGGCATAATCTCCGAAAAGATAAAATATTTTTCAACCCGAGGTTGGTGATAATAATGATAAACATAGGGTAATTTGGAAATTATTTTAAGTGACGAGCGGTTATGAATTGACTATCTTAAGGTGGATACCGTGACACGGCTATCCTTGTTAATATATCGATCAGGTTTCTGCTGCCATCCACCACTTGTCAGATGCACGAGTCAGTCATCTTTTAACGATATGATTAACTGTACACGGCGTATACAGCAAAAATGTTAAATTCAAGTTTTTGAATGTTGCTGTCCTAGTCTTGATCTATTTGAGATCCCCTGTCGACTACTTACTCGACCTCTATACAACGAGATGAGAGTTCATAGTTTGATAGTCTGTCTGAAAATTGTGTACAGAATGGATTTGGAGTTATGTAAGCTCCGATTTTCTTAATGCACCTCCCACAAACATGTCAAGACGATGCTTGAAAATTTTGAAATGAAACAAGCGGATTGAGATGGACATGAGATAAACATATCATCTTTGGCGCTTTTATGGTTTTCTTCGCTGCTGTTTTTGCCGTGAAACATTTGCAGCTGATTTTTTGACGACTTTTTCGCGTCTGTATTAATGAAAATGTGTCGCTACCATTTCTGTTCAGTATTAAACACCGGAGTGCACTAGATCGAATAGAAGCTTAATTTGTCCACCCGAAGTTTCTTCTGTTCGTTAATTACTTCGAAGTTCGATAGTACTGTGTGTGAACATTCGGTTTACTTATCATTGGAACGGTAGAACTGAACTCTTTACAGAGGAAGGGGAGTAGGGATGTATATAAAAAGCCATTTCTGTATCGAAGTATATCTACTTAAGGGATAGTCTTCAGTTATGATGCAGGCAATTTCGAGATCCAAATGCGCACACTGCTTCCGTCAGTTGGCACACTTGTCACTCCAACTAGTCACACCAGAATGATTTAGGCGTGTGACTGACTTGCAGAAAGAGCCTCCCATTATAGTGTAGTGTGAAAAACTGAATTATGCCACTGGAACCAACAGGGAAAGCTCGACCGCAAGGTGTTTTCGTCTGGTAAACTACTGTGCGTTCCTATTCAGTACGATAATGCAACCGTACATTGCGGAATATCCGAATGTACTTTCGAAATTTCGAAAGTCAGCCTTTAACATGAACTTACTACAACCCACGCGCTAGACTAAGCCACATGTGGGATCGGCGTGGTGCTTTCACGTGGAACCAATGCCGTAGAATGATGAAGAATCATAACCAAACAACACCACAACGTAGGATATTCATAAAATAGTATCTGTGCATGTATTCAGGAGTGAAAGTCTTGGGATAATTGGTTAACGTGCGTGCGCCGATTGGAATCAGGAATTTCGTAACAGACTGTTCTTTCCACCGGTCGTCTACTAGAAGAGTTGCGTTTGTTTCTGCCTTGTTGTTTTACTGTCTGTGGACAGCCGCATTCGTTCTGTTTCGTTGTAAAAGCAGTTTCCAGCGTTCATTCATATGTATGCTGTTGATTTACGTCCACTAAGTCAGAGACTTTCTTACTAGGTGTGCATTTTCTTCTTCAAGTGGCGTTTTTGGCAGGCAAAAATGACTAAACGGGCTAGAATTGCTTTCTGTTCGAGTTTACATCATGCCAAATATCTTCCAAAATGACTGTTTCTGCTCAACGCATGCGCGTCTAACGAAGGTTTGCGCTGGGATCTATAACATGAGTACACGACAGGTGACTCATTTCAGTTTAACTTGATCACCTCATCTTATGTCACTTCACTCGTTTCTGTGTTGCTCGTTTTGTTCAAAGCTTTCGCCGGGCGCAACAGCTGAATTGAAACCGGACATAGTGTTGCGCAGTTCAACCTACCTGAGCGTTATAGCCACCTGTTTGATCCACTTTTGTGCCGTATTGTCCATTCTGGTCGGATGTGCGAGGGTATTTGTCAACCATGACCACATGTAAGTCACCCAGTATCGTGAAACGTCGGTTTCGTCACTTAACTCACATGGTGCTTTTTGTCAACGTCTAGACTGTTGTCTGGGAACGCAATGTCTTTTGTTCTTTTCAATCAGTATCCAATTGATCGTGTATGTAGCAAGTTAAATTTTTATGTCATTTTGAAGAGATCTCACGAGTTCATCAAAAATGTAAGGTGGTTTGTTTTCGTGCGTGCGCCGTCGGGTTAGTCACGTGTCTTTAGTGTTGTTGATCGAGCAAAATCGAAAACTTGTCACACAGACGATATCATCAAAATAACCTAATCAGGTCATCGGTGACGGCTGACGAAATATTTCATCAACAAAACACTGGCGTGCAAGTTTTTCCAGTTGAACCAACCAGGATGAGGCGTGAAGGTGCGTGTGGGTGTCGTGCTAGCCCGATGAACCAATCAGAGTGCAACGGCTATGGAATTGACCCTACTTGGCCACTTAATCGCGAAGTGGCCTAAACAACCGGACATTGGTTCAACTTGTAAATGGCCATATTTGGCAACTATTCATGCTATATATTTACATGCATTTCATTCATTTGTCGAACTTGAAGTAGGCATTACAGTGTGTTTTTCTGCAGTACATCACATCTACGTTGCATCACATACTTATATGACAAATTGTCTTTGATTTCGCCCGCTTGACAATCATTACAATATAAATTTTTTCCCCAATTGACCCGATGATGAATAGCCGAGAACAGATTGTTCGCCAAACCAACTTTCACCAGCTGACCGACATTGTTGTTAGTGATGGTAGTAATAGTAATGGTGTCAGTGTCGAGAACGCACACAATGCTTGTGCGTGTTCCGTTCTGCTCTATGGCTTGGAACCGACCTGTTCGTGAAGATGTCAGCAGACTTGTGTTTGGCCATCGTTGCTCCCGCCAGTTAGCCCACATTAAGTGGACTGATCGCGTGAGCAATACGGCAGTTCGCCGGCGCGTATTCCGGAACGCTCGGGATGCGCGATCGATCGGTCAACTACTCACGTTGCACAGCCTGCGATGGTTAGGTCACGTACTCCGCATGCCAGCTGAGCGTTCGCCGTACCGGGTAGTTTATACTGACCACCAGCAGTTAAGTCGCGCGGTGGTTAGGGAACAACGTGGTCACGAAGTATGAAGGCCCTGATTGTTCTATTGAGTAGAGTGAGCAGGTGTCACCTGCTTGGCTAGTGTCCTCCTGATCACTTAAGTCTGGCCAAAAAGGCTATCCGAGATAGCAGTGTGCTGCAGTTAATGGCGTACCTGTCTTCGCACTGTTTGTAGTTTTTTTTTTCCGATCAGTCTTCTATTATATTTTAACCTTCTCAGTAACATTCTGTTTTACTAGAATATTCCATGTCACCGTTTAGGTTAACGGTGGCCCCAACCACAGTATCTTCTGGTCAGGCTGAATACCTTTGTGATATTGAGAATGATGATTCAGAGATTATCTAAACGATGCGCCTGTTATCATCATGATCCTCGCAATCGTTTACAAGGTATCAAAACGAGAACCAAGGCGTCTTCCAATTTCAGGCAGGTTTATTCCTCAGTCTTTTCCTCCTTCAGAGATGCTCCTACGGCGTTGGAGTCATTTTCTCCTACCAGACGTACGTCCTCTGGCGTCCGTGAATCCACTCTCTTCCTTGTGTTCACCGTTTGACATTCAGGGGGCGTACGTTCAGTTTATTTCCCCGGGCTGGTTCTCAGCTAAAGTTTGTGGAGCGTACCCATCTAGCTATTCTTTCACGTATGCACTGCACGAAGGCGTTATCACGTGCACAGCATTATGGAAAGGCTTTCCAATTTTGTTCCCCCAGCGATCCTCACATCTGCCAACGATGGGCTATGTATTTCCATTTACCTGACTTTGTTGAGTGGAGCATCTCCATTATTGCTTACCTTCGTAATGAACGAAATGATTGATGACTGTACGACAGTATGGGGCACCCATAGGATCCAGACTTTGATGTCTTTCCCGTCAAGGGCGTGACTGATCTAGGCTATACTAACCACAACGTACTGTTTTAAAATTTGCTTGAGTCATAGATTTCGTCAGATAGTGTTTTTCTTTCCACCTTGGAACTTGAACGCTCATATTTTTAAGGCTAGCACTGTCTTTTCTGACTTGAAGTGTTCGGCGTCATACCAGTGTCTCACTTAAACTTAAGAGTCGTGTTTATTAGGCCACATTCGAAACCGCTTTACTTTATGTTTGTGACACAAGGCCGTTTGAAGCTGACAGTGTCAAGCACCTTGAGGTGCTTTCGGTGTCGCTTGCCCAATGGTATTAAGGAGTAAACATATGGGAGTTTGGAGGACAACTCTTCGGCTATGGGAATCAATCAATTTCACTCGTTCAAAACCGGCAAGTGTGTGGATTTAAATGATTAGGACCTGCATTAGTAACTTCAATGTACTCTTTTTCGAGCCTCCACCTTACTGCATTATTATACGGAGTAACCGGTCGGTAATTTGGTCAACGGAATTCAAAGCAGCTATTAATTAACTACCAGCGGCCTGATGTTCATCCATCGGGTCGAGCTGTTCGTAACCCGCCTACTCGTATTTCGGATGTCCGCATCTTTCCATTAGTTGTTTTTGTCCAACTATAAGGGTTTTGTGAATAGAGTTCTACATTTTCTCCAACACATCGTTCCTTTTTCCGTCAATTCTGTGTGACAGTTAAGCATTAGTGGTAACTACCATTATTTTACTGTTACTGTTGTTCTTTGCTAGGACATTAATCTAACTTCCGATTACTTCAAGTTTATTTATCGTGTTCTTGATATGACGATCCTTCCCGTTTACTGCAGTCGACCTGAAGCAAGATGTGTGCTCTCGTCTTGCCGTTATCGTGTTCATTCGAGTTAATAAGTATCAGTCATCATCCGTTCCGAATACTTCTGTCGGATATGGAAAGTTCCGGTTCATTAGTTGATTCTGACCTTAAATCTGATGAGTTTAAAGCAACGGTCAACCCAACTAGTTACCACTCTGCCAGTCAGACTGACTACTTATTAAACGAAAGGACACCAATTCGACAAACGCGATAATTAAACTATTTTAAAGTCCGTTACCTTAGTGGAGACAGTAACCTCCCTGGCGAAGGGTACTGAATAGAAGCTCGGGGATTTCGATTATATTAAATTGAACGCCACTCACACTTGATCACATGCTTAGTTATTCTAGACGTTCTCTACTGCTAAGCAACGAATATGAAACGAAAAAAAGATGAAAAATAAGAGGAATTGACTCACAGCAATTCGCGAAGATCCACAGGTTTACAGTTCCACCATACTAAGTGAAGGTGCTTCCGATGGGCTTGATCCACCTCACCGTTCCCAACGGATTTTGGATTCACATTAGGAGTAATCGTCGAGACAGATAAATCCGGAACTACGCTGAAATGGATAGTAGGTTCCGTTAGTGTTCAGCTGCTCAGAAATCGGCGCACAGAGGACACAGAGCGGAAGAGGAACGAACGGCTCGCAACCTTTGTGAAAAAATGTATTTTTCGATGTGCATGTAAACACCAAGTGTACACACATACTTCAGAAGAGCAAAAGGTTGCGAGAAAATTAGTTACGACATACAAAATGTTGTACAAACGCTACATGTTTTTCTGCTAGCCCACTTCGAATGGAGTCTCTGTACTCGAGTTTTGCTTTCGTCAGAACTCATTAGTAATGTATATCCTCGTTCGGACCGGAGTTTAATCTGCAACCCTTGTGTTTGTGTGACTAGCGTGTTAATCACAACGCCAGTAACTTCACAGTAGACACTACCGATCACTCATATCTGGATATTCAACATCGACCTTGTGTGACTAGTGTTCTGCCTTCTGGATCATTTCGAAACGAGAATGAACAGAATCACTCTGTTCTATCCAATCGATAACCCCGTGATCAGGACTTCTCAGTTAGGTTGAAGTTACTGTCTTCATTGAACCAACTGAGCACGGTTTGAATCAGTAGTGAAGATTCGGAGATTTGGATCGTTTCAAATCGAACACCAGCTTGTAGTTGAGCGTTTTGATACGATTATTCGGCAATGCCTCTTACGGTTACTTACATTGTGGGTACCACGCTAGTCTCACAAGCACGAAGACCGGAGTGCAAATCCCGGTCCGGACAAGGATACACATCACTTATGAGTTTTTATAAGAGCAAACTTCGACCCCAATGTTTCTTTTCGGAGTGAGCTTGCTGAAAGACTTACCTGAATGCTAAGACTGTGGTCAAATGTAGATGATGTTCGATTTGAGGAAGGTGCTCATTGAAACTTGAGAACAACTTGTGCAGGTGGCTGATTCAGAACGATGTGATATGTGTGAACGAACGCGCCATGTAGTAGGTTGCACGGTCTGTAAACGTTGTGTGCAAATTTAGTTCTTTTAACTTTTTTACCATTGATCTTTTAAATCCTTCAGCACCTGAGCGATGTAAGAGTTTTCGTAATGTGGGGTCCCACTTCAGTCAAATGCATATATATGTAAGGCTGGTTATTATTAAACAACTATTAAGACGTAAACCAGAATTCTACTCAGCGGCAATTACTTTTAACATGGTCAAGCGCTTCAAGCAGTCTGAATGCATCCGGAGTCGATAAACCACTAATATGACAACTTTATGGTACTAAACATTCTGCTGTTTGGGTCTCAACTTTTGAACTACAAGGCGTTTGTTCCCATATACAATACTGGTTCTGGCTGATATACGGGTACACGACTAACGACTGATTTGCCCTGATCAGCTTTTTGTTTGCATGTTCTGATTGTCTAAACTGAAGTCGACATCGTCTAAGTTTTCGGCCTACTTCAGAATTATAAGGGGCTTCAGACTCTGGGCATGGAGGTTGTGGCCATATTAGCTGAAGGCGGTTATGTTATATTCAGACATATGGTTCGATCTTCTCTTCTCCGTGCGTCTAATTGTTGGTTTCTTGTCTTACGGAACTAATGGGCATAACGTGCAGCGATTTAAACTAACGTGTCAGTTTTACCTTGGTGCGCTCAACGTTCGCAATTTTTCCTCTCTGACTACTTGAACCACATTTATCACTGGTCCAGTACATACCATATAAGAATAACCCACGATGCGTCTGCAAATCACGTTAGTGAAAGATGTTTAAACTTTTCCTGTATACATTTCAGTAAACCTACTTTCAATGTCGCAAATGCTTTGGCGCACTCTCACAGTTGTTTAACAGCCATCCATGTTTATTGCTTCTTTTCAGGAATTTAGCCCGTGTTTCTAACATGACGTACTAGTTCGTATCACTACGCTTCCTTCTGTTTTGGTCGATAGCACAAGACGATATATGTTTTGAGCTGTTCTTGTCTTCTTTGCTCTCATCAGTCGCTCCTGGATACCTAGGTACCAGGCAAACGGGCCGAAATCAATTGCAGAGGAAGCAATACTGATGCCATCACCTCCATTTGATGGCATCAGTTACGTTGACGTAGAACACATTTCTATTCTTCCCGATTAATATTTCCTCATTATTCGCTAACAACATCGAATTCCGATTTGGCAATAGTACAGTTAACTAGATTGTTACTGAAATGTCACGCCTGCAAATCGATGTTCACGACCAGTTCCGGCTAGGTTCAGTGATGCACGTACTTATTCATCAGTTTTGATAGTACGGATGCCAACCCATTGAAACTCTGCTCAGCCATCTGTTTGCATCTGCGTCGGTCTGTTTTTTAGTAAAACGTTCTTACAGTGGGAACCAGAATTGAAGCATTATTGTTCGACCAAGGGTACATTAGTTCAATGAAAGAGTAAACCTCTTGTATTCCGTAGATTCTCAATTATGCATCTGTACACGTACGTTTCAGGACTGAGTCTTGATACTTTCTTGTGATGTTGAGCTGTTTGCTGAGTGGCTGCGTTTGAGTATTTGTTTAAACAAAGTTTTTGTTATCTGGTTGAAAAGTTTGGCAAATTATTTGGTTTGGTGAGATTAACGTGGTTCAGTTGACATCACACGTTTAGGCCGTCAGCCTGAAGATTGTAAATTACTTGAAACAGTTATATCCCTTCAGTAATTTGAACAAAACGGTTAGAAGACGAACACTGGTAGATGCTAGCATTTCGTATTGGCTCGTCAGTACCAAATAACCAATAACACGGGAAACTTCCAATTTAACGTCTAGGGGGGGGGTATGGAACAAAGAAACCAACAATAACAAAAACGTCCAATCGTGTGATCTGAATGACACTCGCAGCGACTTAGGACCACGGCAACCTCAGGTTCACAAATAATTGTTTTGTACACACAACACAGGTTTGAACCGGTTTATCGCGACGGCTTCAGCAAATTTTAGGAACCGTGGGTTGTGGTGGCGCATTATGATGGTGAAGGCTGAGGTCAAGTCCACGTTGTGGCCAGTTGACAGGATGTGTCGTCCGACGTTAAATTGGAAGTTTCCCGTGTTATTGGTTATTTGGTACTGACGAGCCAATACGAAATGCTAGCATCTACCAGTGTTCGTCTTCTAACCGTTTTGTTCAAATTGTAAATTACGTCTGTTGTTCTCATAAAGTTCAGCTGCATAAACGGTCTGTCATACAATGTCTAGGTATGATGCTAAAATGTTGAATCCACTATTTTTTTTTATAGATTAAACTTGCTTTTGTCATAATGTCTCGCCGTCTCAGTTGATCATATAATATCCAACCTTCCTATATTTGTTATATGTACCGCCATTTTTTGACATATTGCAGACTTGAGAAACTTCGGTCGCGTGACCTTACTGTTGGCAACTATCGCTGTTCCGTCTATGTCCTAATTGCGGTTGCTGTCGTATTCGCCGCCGCCTGGCTTATGATCTACTATTTCTTTTATGATATTGCCGGTAGGTGCGTGTATGAGCTTAGAAAACTTGTCTATCCTTATCCGCCTTGCACGTTTTGTGTATCGATCGTTCTCTGTCATGAATTACTTCACCAGCCTGGTTGTGAATCATCCGTTCGTAGTATGCTTAATCAGTTTCATCCATGCTTGTTACATCCGTATTTCATACGTTTTCTTTAACATACCCAGCGATAAGAAGCTGAGTGTTACAGACCGATCCTTTCTTTAATTACTGCAAGTGTCCGTGTTTGGAGGCTGCGATACCCACTTTCCATGTAAATGTGAATTTAAATAATAATAATAATAATAATAATAATAATAATAATAATCTCTACAGGAAAAGAGAAAAAAGGAGGAAAATGGAAGATGTGTAATTACTGAAAACAGCCTCGTGCATATTCAAACAATGAACATCAATGTTCGAACCAATACTCGACCGATAATTGAAAATAAAGCGTCATCAAGAGGACAGCTTCCTTACGGCTTTCACTGCCCCGCATCATTAAGTGCACTCACTTCACAGACAACTCGGCCAAACAACGACAACATTCACGCCACTGAGCTCGATTAGCCGCCATCTCACCTAACGTCTCAAGCCACCGACTCTGTGAGTCGCGAGGGCCCCAGCCCGGGAGACGAACCCGACCTACAGTGACCAACCCCTTCGTGAACGATTTCATTTGTCTACGCCAGGTCATCATCTGTCCACCTCGCACCTTGCGCCAGTCGGCCGCAGCGTCGGCAAAGAGTGCTCGGTGTGGCAAACGACTAGCTGGCATCCTTAGTACATGACCTAACCATCTAAGTCTGTGCAAATGTAAGGATTGAACGAAAGAACTCGTTTGACAATCAGTGCCAAACACCCGCTTCCTAACCTCCTCGTTGCTTACTCGTTGGAGCCACCCGATACGAGCAGTTGAACGCAGACACCGCAGATATCTGAAAACGGTTCACCTCTTCTCCCCTGAGCTGCCGTGTTTCGTTGCCGTAAAGTAATACAGCCTTCACTGTCGCCTTGTGTGTGCATCAGAGAGATGCCTCTGTCGCCATAGATGCCACAGATTAGCGAACACCGCTCTAGCCTTAGAGATACGCGCTTCTATTTCATTCCCTACACCTCCGCCGCCGCCGCTGATGCAGCTTCCCAGGTACACAAACCGGTCAACAACCTCCATGACTTCATTATCTAACATTAAATCTACGTAATCAGCAATCTTGCAGAAGCACTTTGCATTTTGAGGCTGCAAAGCGCATTCCGAAGTATTTAGCAGAACGCGAAATAGCGTCCAGTGTTGTTTGTGCCGCTTGAAAGTTGTCAAACAGCAATACCTTATCGTCAGCATAATCAAGATCAGTCAGTCTTTCACCAGGTAGGAGGTCCACGCCGGCATCTTGTGAGTGCCGCAGACAGTCCTCCATTATTTCGTCTATGACAAAATTGAAAGGGACAGCCTTGACGTACGCCGCTCCTGGTGCTGAAACTGTCAGACAGTTCACCGTAAACCCTAACCTGAGCTGAAGTATGGGAATAAAGCGCCGACAGTATGTTCACATACTTGGTCGGTACACTCCTGCGTTTAAGCGACTCTAAAAGTGTAGATCGATTCACCGAATTACACAGTTTTGTGCTTTGCTCAGTCTAATTGAGTTGTTGTGACACTTGTGGATGATACGAAATTCTGTCGCAACATTGTGAAACTACAATGTGGTAAAAAAACGAAGTACTACTTCACATTGTTTAAAATCTGTTATCGCGATGTTGGCATGCTGGTAGGCGAAGAACCGAAACGCTGAGGTACTGCAGCGTGATAACTATTTGACGAGCACGCCGTTGATGTAGTCGGATAATTCAAAGGGAAGCCGTATTTTTGAAATATATTACGGACTTTGAGTTGTTTAACCAGGATATAGTTCACGCATAGGGTTGGAGGGCGTCTGAAATACTGTCTTTATCACGTGTCCGACCGAAACGGAACGATGAATACCGCCACGAGATACAAAAAGAGCTCACGGGAAATACCTCGACATTCTGAAAGCATTGTGTTATCAAACCTTCGGCCAGGTTGGGGTTTAGGGCAGTATATAGCCGACCTTTAACATCTCTTTTGGGGTGCGACAAGGTTGTTCAGCTTCCCCTCTTCTGTTCAACTTTGCAGCAAACGTGATTCTAGAGTACGCCGTGACAGACTGCGAACGTGATGACGTGGAACCGTTTCCAGACACTCAACTTCGGGAAATAGTGTGCAGGCGACGTTGCTCTACTCTGTAAGAGTTTAAAGGGGGCAGGGGCTCTTAGACAGCTTACGGGCTTCAGTTCATCTGCTTGGAATTTTCTTCGTATTTTCTAACTGCAAGATCTTGAGCGATTGACAAGATTCTACGCCTGCTCTCGTGCTTAATGGTGAACCGTTGGAGGTTCAAATGCCTTGATATCTGGGGGGATGTTAGATGAGATGAAAAATCGTTTGGCCAAGGCTTGATTGACGTTTGTCAACTTACGTCACCTATGATACCTGTGTGATACTCCTTATGCGAATGGCTGCTTGTATAACGCGGTCTTGTTGTATGACTGTGAAACTTGGTCTATTCGTGCAGGGATGTTCACAGTCTGCTTACGACCATTGGTTTCTCTGAAACGTAAGCGGCGTGTGGTCGAAACACCGTGTAAGCACTTACGAAGTTCGACGACGTGTCTTTTGGACGAATGGACTCTGTCGTTCTCTGGGCGTGAGGATCTCGTCTCACAGTCTTCGTTGGCTTGGTCACACCTTGTGAGTGTCAACCCACCGCTTACCATACTGTGCTCTGTGTCTTACTCTGAGAGTGTCGGGTTAGACTGGGAACGGCAGCCTGGTGGCCAGCGTATCACTTTGGTTCGGGTATGAAGGCACTTACGGTGAATATTGCTTCAGTAGAACGCCCTCAGCTTGTTGACTGGGATCCAAATACAATAAACACTGTTTGCTATGGCAAGGACCAGAAGTCAGTGCCTCTTTTGTCGCGAATCTCTGTATATCGGTGTATTCTCCTCTTTCTTTGTCTTCCTCGTTTACGTTACACAATTCTGTTTGTCTTGTCCTGTATTATGGCTCGTTTTCCACTTCATAATATCTTGTCGACGTAAACACAATGCGATTGCACTTGAACTATACCGACTTGAACCCAACCTATACAACAGGGCAAACATGACCTCTGGAAAAGCGATGTATTTGTAGCCAGACCAGAGGTGACGTACTGGTCATAGTCCTCAGTAGTTACGAATTACTTCTGATCTTGAACTGAACCGCAATAATGAGTTCAGTGAAAGATCAATATACTGATGAGCTGTAAAAGTGGTTTTTCGCAATAGTGCCGCAACACACAATTTAAACATTATAAAGCATATTTCGAGAATATCTCGAAGCATAGCGTGACCAACATATCTGAGCGAAGCGACTTGACCTTAAATGTGTGTACACTCGCGTGCCAGCTAGTCTGGCTGTGGTTACAACGATGTGTTGAGGTCGTTCGCTGACCGTACTCAGTTAGGAGCCCTGATTTTTGCGAAAACCCGTTGGTTTGGACTGCAGACTTTGTATTCGGGTATACACTTATGGGACAATCCGTGTATACGGAGACATCTGACCATACAGGGAGACTACCCACTCACGAAGTCACGACGGAAGAAGAAAGAATTGAACTGTGAAGAACTCCACATTTTTTGAAATAGCTTGTACTGTGTGAAATAAACTCGTTATGATGGCTAACTTCTTAACGATGATTTCAAAACTGAGACCAGAATCCGATGTTCTCAAGCGTGGTTGTTTGCCTCAGTATCCTGATTTGACGTCACCTACTCAATCAGACTACCTGCAAAGTGGCGGACCTTCCGCTTTTTCTTCGATGTTACACCCTACAGCCAAATAAATCTTGTACTGCAGTTTTAGACGTTGCGAGTAAACTCGTTCTTCATGACGTCTTTGGACATTTCAAGTATTGGGTTTTGAACTTCGCGATGGTGGTAATGTTGTGCCGAACGGTTGAACTATCTTTTAGGTTTTACTGATCCAACACTCGCTTAATTTAAGTGGTCGTACAACCAGTTTATTTCACACTAAAATGATAGTCTTATAACGATCTAATGTTCCGAAGATTTTGCTTTAGTCTAGTTGGCAGCGTCGCTCAGCCTTCCCACTTCTGTGCAATCCTGAGGCGGATTGCATTCATCAAGCACGGACCAGTGGTTTATCGGGAGAGTTAATAGGCGAATTTGGAATGAGTCGATAATTTGAGGTTGTTGACGTATTTGTTGTCACATATTTTCCCAGTACACTGAAGTCTGTGAAAAGTCAAACCTATCGGGAAACTGAAAAATACTACATTCTAAGATCTGCCACATTCCAAGGTTCCAGGCAGAGTTCGTTTATAAGCAGTCTAATATATATATATATATATATATATATATATATATATATATATATATATAAACGAAAGTGTTTAAGCTAAAATTTAATGGAGCAGTCCAAAGAAACAATGAGCACAACGTGTGACTGGAAAGGTTTATCTATATACACTCAAACTCTTCGTACGTAACACCCTTGATATACAGCATCTTAAAATACTTTCCTACACCGCATGTCCCAATTCGGTTGTACATATTTCTGTATAACTTGAACTTCATCATTACTGGCATCCAAAATTTAGTCGGTCTCTAACTTTGTATGCTGTTGACACAGCCGATCCCTAGCATTTCTGTACAGTGTGGCACACGAAGGAGGAAAGTTTGCATTTGTCACATTTTCTTATTTTTCAACTTAGTCTAAAGTTATTCGGCTTTTTAATCTCTTTTGCCAAGGAATAAACAGAAGTAAATCATAATTACATTTCTTCATTGCTGTCTGTCAATGTCATCTGGTATGTATTAATGATTGTACTGTTTACAAGCTTATGCTATCGAAGAGGTATCAGGTAAAGTGAGTTAAGCCTACGTATTGCATTCACCTATTGCATTACAGTGACTTGTGACGCTGGTGTACGTATCCTGGCTCACAGTTACCGGTCAACGAAAACTGAACTCCTGGCTCCCAGTTGTTCTGGTAACTGACGGCACATCCCAGTTGCGAATAGGATGTATCAGCATGTCAACTTCATTCCGATATAGCAAAGGGAGGAGAGATTAATAACACCGAGCATCCGCAATCTTTAGGAGCGTGAACACCAGATTTCCGTCTGTTCACGCATGTGCTGTGGCAAAGTAGATTGGAAAATCACAGCGTTCTGACTGGTCTCTAAAATCACTCAATTTATGGCCCGTGAATAAATTTACGCTTACAGTCGATGGCGCCGTCATTATAAGTGTTATGACCCGCTGGTCAACGATAACGATAAATGTCTAGCGCACGACTATACGAAACACGAACACGTAGCACCGAGCGTAACGATAACCGAAAACCCCAGAAGAACACAGAAGACCTTGACCTTCAGTCGAGAATGTATTTGCTCTCTAACCAAAGGTAACATTGCAGACCAGCGTCTGCATATATATAGTCTCTGAACAGCCTTGAAGAATCCCACGTTAATTGATGCATTAAAAGTGGGATGGGCCAATCAGAGACGCAGGAGAAACGTGCGCCAAAATTGAGTTTTGGCACGTTGTGGCGCGAAAAGATGAAATTCAAAATCACAATTTATTTTTCGAAGATAGCTCGAAAAATAAACCATTTTTGGGGAAAATAGACTTTCCCCAACATTAAGAAATCAGAAGGTGTTTTTAGCTGAGATAAAACTGCGACCTCGATGGTTCATCCAGTGAGTGGTCGTCCCACGATCTTCTCATTTAACTAATTTGCCAGAACGACGTAGTATTCAATAACGACTATTCTCTAACCTGTAATTTGTCATAATCTTTCTTTTCGCCTCATGTATGTTCCATGTTCCTTCAATTTTACTGAGGCTTCAGCCTATCCTCAATCGAATGCTTTCGGAAATCGTGTGGTTGCGATCTATCCACAAACCATCGATACTGAAATGGAACTTGCTGCATAGGGTCAGTCATACTCACATTCTGCCTCGTGTGAAAATCAGCTCTGATATCTACTACTTTGCTCAGCTAATCTATTGTCACATGAATTCCTTGTTCACCATCTGAAACCAATTGATGATCAACCTAATGATAAACACCGAGTTTGGTCGCTTCATTCACCAAAGAACTTATCGAATTTATAGTTTGTTCAAACTCCAGCATACGTGAATCATTTCGTCATACGCACTATGGCACTAGTGGGACTGAAGGTGTTAGTCTGGATCATTGGAGAAGACACGGGACTTCGAATAGCCCTCGAAATCGTACTCGAGTTGAAACCTTTCGCGTAAGTAATAAGGAGAAGACTTCGGACTGGTTGCAGTAAGCAGTTGTTATTCATGAGACAAGAACTCGCATTTATAGATGTACATCAGTATTAAAGAAATCACAGTCTGTCATTGGCTGATCTCAATGGCACATGCAAAGTCACAAACTGTAAGCTGATTGGTGCAATACAGAACAAAGAACTTGGCGAATAACGGAAGATGTAACATTGAAGCTGTTCGTCCAATCCTGATGTGGTATCTTAACGCGACGTTTGGATTGGTCCCTTGTTAGATCTTCTATTGTGTCGAGGGTTTGGATAAGCGGTGAATCGAGTAGATTTCATCACAACTTCCTGCTGTTCATCAAAGCGCTGTCAGTTAAGCACACCTACCCATCCTGCTGTTCACACATCGTTCGCATTAATCTAACAGCTGCTCAAATAATTGAACGATCAAGCGAATTAGACACGCTATCAATAACCGACCGGTGCGTGGGAAATCTGCCCGGGTGACGGACGGATATCCTCAACTACCGGTTGCCGGTTTTGCAATCAAAACGATTTCGGACACGATTGTTACTCATTTAACCGGCCCTGACCACTCTAACAGTAAAACGTGCTTTTCAGATCACCCCCCGTGTGCCAAGAAATCCATTTAGAATGCTGAGAGTCCGAATATTTATGGTTGCCGAAGCCACTAGTGTTCGGTTCTGCGCCCAGAAGAAGTTCGTGGGGACACACAATCTTCCGTAGTCAACAACCAAGCAAACTCAATTTAGACTCACGATTACGTAAATGTTAGCGAACACGCCGTCCGTAATCTCCACCATCTGATTTTCTCTCTCCCTCTAGTTATTGTTTTCAGTTTAGAAGCAAAAGGTGGCTTAACAAACCGTCTATTCTCGGTTATTCACCGTCGGACCAATGAAATAACAATTTGTCATCGTGGTTGTCAAGTGAGTAGGTTTGTCGCATAATCACTTCAAGCAAGTTTAGATTTGGGGTCGATTAAGTGTCCAAATCGACCTCCGGATTTATCAAGAGGATAACGGTGGGTGATTGTGTTTAGTTAGCATGATGCCTAAACTAAAATCAAGTCCTGATTAATGCGTTACAGAACGCAGGTGGAGGTTCGGGGCAGAATATCGACTTGACGTTAGAAAACTGAGTAATAATGCGATGGGAAATGGTATCGGACAAAAAGCAACAAAATTCGACGCCACCTTAAGTTCACCTTATTGTTTATCTTGGATCACCAAATGGTAATCATTGAACGAGTCATCCAAGCATTCTGGGGATGTCTGTGTAAGCATGGGAGATGCTCAATATCCACACTTCGGAGCCACCGCGGATTTTTATACTTTTTTGACATCCAAAGACGAAGACAGCTCCGGTCATGTTACAATACAGCATCAATGCCAGCTTGTCTTAAAAACCTTCGACTCCGTTGTTTCCGAGTGATTCGCTGCCAATGGTTTCTCCATCAAACTACGATGGTATAATGTGATCCGGCAAAAGGTTTGGCCAGTTAGGCATAAAATTATCGACTATATTCTGCTGGATATTTTTCATTCCACTATAAATCTGCAGAAAGCTAATATGAGCAATCAAGCTTACCCTATATTAGATCTAACACACAGCACGTTTTCCTACAACAGAACCGTCCTTAAGATAGTTCAAACTATTGGGTGTTAACAGAGCACACTGCTTTTTGGTGAACGACTCTGCTACCTCTAGACGTCTCAACACGTCTTTTACAT
Source organism: Paragonimus kellicotti (assembly GCA_014220965.1). NCBI lineage: Eukaryota > Metazoa > Platyhelminthes > Trematoda > Plagiorchiida > Troglotrematidae > Paragonimus > Paragonimus kellicotti. The sequence goes on from LOND01000278.1 coordinate 53,894, forward strand.
ATTCGAACAAACCACTGAAGTACGGCCTCGTTGACCCCGTCAAACGTGTTCTACTCGTAAGTGACTTCTCCTTCGGGACGTCCCGCTTTCAACGTTTTCTTTGTCAGTAGCCCTTTTTGATATGACATTTTCATCGTTCTACGAGATGCATCCATAGATTTGGCCGTTGCGATTTGCCTAGCATGTGGTCCTAGTGTTTCTTTCAAAATCTGTATCTTTGCAATCGAGAGACTTCTTGTGATTGCTCAGCAAATCTATGCTCAAATGACCTTGAATAAATCATGAATGATCCTGACGCTTTCTGTTCATAACCGCTAGACTGCTCATCTGCAATGTGCCAGGAGTTAGGCTGCACTCATTCAATCAACATCGAATAGGTCTCACTTCTGTACGCTCGTTTGAATAACAAAACAACCAATGGGCAAACGTTTACAAATTTGACTGGCCGTTCCAAACCGACGCGGGGTTCGGCCAACATCTGATCGGCGAATCAAGTGTTACATTGTGCAGTCATGCACACGGGAAACACGTAGGATAGCATCATAAAGGAGGATAGTACTATTTTAGGACACGCTACTTTTCAAGGTGTGATGTTCTAATGGCCAAGAAACCACACGGAGTATATACAGCAGGTTTCAGAAATGGTGAAAATGGATACTTCTTAAAAAATGCCACATTTTGGTGGGTGCTACATTAGACAGACCTGAATGTACTTTGATGACAGCAAAAATCAGGCAATCAGTCTGCCCTTATTAGGTTCTCTTTTTAGGAGCGACGATATACTCCCATTTTTTCAACATTCTGTTCTGTGCAATTTTGAAGTTTATCAGTGGCGTTAGCCAGGCAACCAAAGGCGAAGCGCTATCCGAATGTTTTGCATGTGTTAGGTTTAGACATTTAAATTTGAAAAGACCCAACAATATGGCGTAAGATGTCTTGTGCATTTCGTTCGCATCTCATCTGTTACTACGGTGAAATTAATACAGTCAGCGTATAACGAGCAGGCGTAATAACAATGGCGAAGAGTGCGAGCTTAGTAAGCGAGGTCAGAATGATCAAGACTCGAGAACAGGCTTCCAGATGACGCAACATGAAGCTGATAAGGTTAGTTATGTTACGAGGTCAAATGGTCATGGGCAGTTAAGTGAAGGCTAGAGGAAATGTTACCAAGTACCTTTAAACTGGATTAGAAACCAAAACTGCTAGAGGAGTACATGGTAGAAAATAAAATGATGTCGTTAAATAACCGTAGGAGTTTTGGGGAGTGGGACAAACTTATCAGAGTAAGGATAGGATACGTTGATAACCCTTTAATTCAGGACGCACAGCACCGGGTTTGCCCGACGAATGGCAACAGCCTCAGCAAACCGTAAATCTTGCTTCGTTCTAGGGCGATATATGATATGAAATGCATTATCACCACAGCCTCTATGTCCCATCTCGTGCAAGTGCTTCGTGACTACACTTCGGACGATGCCAGTTCCGGAGGCACAGCCATTTGGGGAATGTGTTCATTGATGCGCGTCCTCAGTTGCCTCGATGTGCGGCCAGCGTACTTGCATCCACAAGTACAGAAGTTTGGGCAATCAAGACGACCGGTTCTTTTCTCGTTGAAGTCGGTAGTTGCATAGTTTTCCCAATGGATACGACCTTTGCGACGTTGTATGTCCGTCTGCATGCGGTTGCAAGTCTTCGTCTGATTAAAACTGAAATGTTATCTTTAAATGGTAGACGAAGGTAGACATCTTTCGACGAAATAATCATTGCAATAGGTTTTAGACCTGCTAACAGCGTGTTTCTCGATGAACCGAGGCGGATAACGGTTGTGAATCAGTATATCACGAAGAAGTTCTTCATTTTCAAACCTGTCGGCTGAGGCAATCTTACGAGTTCTGCAAAACAGAGTACAGAGGAGGCCATGTTTGTAGGAAATTGTGGCAAAACTATCAACATATAAATGTTGTCCATACCAAGGCTTTTTGTGGTGTATGTTTCCACACAGAGAGCCATCCATATTTTAGCTTATCACGCTCGCATTTTTCGCTATATATCGATTGCATTATTTTCGCTGTAGCAACGGATGAGACGCGAACAGAATATCCGTTCACAAGACATCTTACGGTTTACTGTTAGCCTTTTTCAAATTCATTTTTGAGAACCATTGCCTCAAGTAGGACGTTTAAGTTCACCCAGTACAACGGCTAGATGCTTGGTTAACCCGGCAAAACCTGCGAAATCGACATTTGGCCAAACCAGCTTTCGATCGGCAATAGAACAGCTAAATTCTTGATTAGGTCTGAATGTCAGGGATTCGATTAAACTGAGGATTTGTCACTCCACTCGGTGTTTTAGGTTCTCTGTTATGTCGGCATTCTTTGAGTCCGATGACATAACAAATGTTTGTCTGATTCAGCTTCTGTACCTTACACTTCGTAATCTGCCAAGTCTATGCTGGTGGCATGCTTTTTTGTTGGGCTCAGGGTAAACCTGATCCGAAGAACACGATTCTGCTGTCAGAAACCAAATATCTCACTGAGATACGCATCGGCGTGGGATTCAAATATTTCTTCGCGCGCTCACGCCGCCACAAGGTCAAGGATTTTCTATAAATACAGACCAGTTTCTCATGTAAATTCGCAAAGCGTCTGGTGGCTAAATACATTGCTTATCCGGAGTCTGCTTTGTCCGTGTTCTCATTGGTTCTTGTCGTTCACAGTTTGGGGCCAATCGGAAGGGGTTTTTATTCTCATTATTCAGTGTTCACGTTATTCGCGATCGTAGAATTCATTTATAACTCCATTCATTTATCTGTCTGACACTCATACCTTGATGATTGAAACATCTATCAGCTCCAATCTACAGATTTTTTCCTGGTCAGGAGATGTGAGCATATGTTGAAGTATTCACTGTGACACACACACTGTCACACTCAGTGGGTTCTAGCATTACTGGCATTTCGAGGTGTTCTCAAGGTTTGTTTCGCGCTTTTCGATGCGCACATCCCTTTTCTCAGTCTACATTATATCGTAGGGCACAACCTCAGTGCGCTGTGATCAGCGTTTTCAATGGGGGCACACTTGGACACAGAAAAGGATGCATCACAGTTAGGTATACACTTTAGTAAAACATTGTTTTTTAGTCTCAGATTGAGAAATAAGCAACGGTGTGGTTAAACTCACCAACCTCACTGCACAAATCAATGTACTGAAGAGATGGACAAAGGTAACAATAAATCTAAAAAGTTGCATTAGTTAGATGAGGATGGACCTCAATATTCCGAATTTATTGGTCTGAAAACGGGCTACAAGGAAAGTTCACAATTCCTTATGCTGAATCCTTGTGGATTCATTAACATTATAGCCGTTTTGAGATGTATACCTTTGGAAACGTATACTCAAGAGCCTGGATAACTATAGGGATAGGTCTGGAAAGAACGGATGAGTGCTTTACTCCAGAATCTTGTCAGAAGCTGCTTACATGCTTTCGGCTGGGATTCAGGGGTACCCTTAATGCTGCTGTTACGTCGGAGCATACATTTTATGGATCTGCTTAACATTTTAAGATCAGATGGTTTGGGGAAACGCCAGAAAACAGTATGACCAGTTGGGGAACATGCAACGCTACTTCTGTGTTGAGTTGAGGCGATGTGAAGTGGAAAGTATTTTTAGGTAGAGCACATAGAAACGAATCATCCAGCTGACATTGAAATCAAATTAACGTGAACATGGATAAACCTTAAGCACCTGTAAACGTACATCTTATGTCACCTGTCTATTTGGGTATGAAAGTGGATTCCAATTGTGGATACCTAAATGTACGGAACTAGTAAGGTGTGCGAACGTGTGTACGTCTCACCGAATTCATCGTTTTGTGATCGTGTGCCGCATTCAGCATACAACCAACGCAGATTGACATGGCTAGGGTTAATATCATTCCTGACCACCTTTCTGTTCTCTGCAGTAAGGTGGTTTCAGCTACCTTGGAGTGTGGACCTTATCGATCTAACTAATGCCACATTTTTGTTCAACTGTACCTACTAGATCGTAGTTGTGCGTTAATGCTTTGCGTGTATCGATGCCCTTTTATGGTTCCCTGTCTTACTATATGACACATGGGAAATCGGTTGAAGTTACCAGTACTGTGTCTCCTATCGAGACGATCGGGCAACCTGATCATTACTCACAAGCGAAAGTGGTTGAGCGTTCACATATGATAATTCGGTCGTGCCTAATGTGAGGTCAATGGCGCAGTGGTCAACACGGTTGCCTCATGAAAGCCTGGCCGACGTTCTTATCCCGGTCGTTGCAAGACTGACGATCTCCAACACTACCGGCGCTTGAATCTAAGGCTTTTTTTCGAAGGAGGCTGGCTGGAATGCGAAGGCTGAAATGCAGTGTGCATGATGTTCAACCTAGAGGGGGAAATAATTAATCAGTTGTGTTGAGTATGAATATGCTGTTCTTTGCGTTGTTCACACGCAGTACTAGTGTCTTCCAAAAGCAGAATTACATAGGGCATTTTCACAGGCATTCCGATGCAGCCATCTATCTTATAAATTTCGCTGAAACTTCTATCCGTTGACTGTAGCTCTTTCTTAGACAAATACTTTGTGAAACATGATAGTGTATTTATTTACACCACAAACTAGCGGATTTACCAAGATCACAATAAAAGTGGATCGCGTTCATCTACGACTTTTCTTGCACTTTTTAAAATTTGTTGTGTTTATAGGTTTATGAACTATGATTACTCGGTCTGATATTTCAAGGGCAGTTAACGGTGTTTATTCACCTGATTTGATTCACTCGCACACACGTTGTTGTTCTCACTTGTAATCCATCAGTTTACATAACTCTGGCACTCTACTTCGTCATTGGCGTGGCTGCTATTTGGAACACTCTGTCTTTCTGGATTATGCATTTCTGCATCCCAGCTCGCAAAACGTACGTTTTATTTTCAACTGTGTTCTGTCCGCGGCTTTCAGGTTTCTCCATGTGACTGCTGTTCTGCTCTTATTATTATGAACCCTTATTCAGTCTGTGAAAATCAGATTTTTTGCCTCGCTTTTCAAATCTGAATGTGTCTGTCGCCTCTTGTTTCTAGCTTAAGTTGCGGTGTGCCGTATATTGTGAGTGTTGTTTTTCGCATACATCCTTCAGTTTCATGCAGGTTAAATACCGAAGGTTGGTGTATTTTGTAGTATGATTGTTTTCAAGTATTGAATCACCGTATATTTTTGGATGTGTTGTATATCTCAAGTGTCATTCCAAAGGAGAATTACTATTCTTAAGCTAGGGTACAGGTGCTCAAAGAATGTTCGCACACCGTTCACACAAGTCGATCGGTACCTAACGCTGGCGTAGAAGGTCGGATCTCATCGCATCTCTAGTCGACCATAAACTGTGCAACACATTTTTAGCCTGTCCCAATTCACTAGCGTAATGTCTCCGTCAGCATCGGCTAACAGAAAAAAGCTCGCGAATTCCTTGGCTCGACTGACGTTAGGCTTACTTCGCGTAAATACTACTAGTCTTTTTACTGATGAAGTCTTCCGAAGACGCTTTTTGATCGCTTTCATCGTCGTTCTTCCGAACAGTTTTATATTTCGGTAAATCGTTGTTTTACGCCTAGTTAGCGGTTAAATGAATTAGGTCTGTGATTGAATCTGTTTCTTACCTCTGTGCGATCTACTGGCTTTCATGTACGCGCGGCAGATTTTCCTACGATTACCAGCTCTGGACTTGGCATCTGCATGGCACCTTCGCCATAACCAGTATATTCACTTTCTGTGTTGGTATCGCTATCATGACAACGTGGGCCATTTTTCGTAAGAATGAAAAGTGAGTCCCGTTATGAAATATTATTTTCAACTTATTTTTTGTCGCTATAGCACAGCACCTACACTGCAAACTTGTCTAACTCTATGCGGTATTGTGATTCAGTACCTGGCTTTTCATTGTACTTGGCTTTGTTTGCATCTAAGTCCCCGGTAGCCGCACCTGTCCTTCTCATCTTCTTCATATCTGTTTATCAATCATGTCTGCCTCAAGCTTCTTTCAGCCAAATACAAATGTGTTCTGATGTTTACCAGACAAACAGAAGTTGAATCATCTCTATTTTGCTTGCCTTAGCATCGGTTGGCCGCTTCAAAGTGCAATCGGCGTGGTGCTCATTGGGTACGCCATCTCGTCTACCATTCCGTTACCTTCGCTCAAAGTCAGTCGAATGTGTGTGCGTTTATACGTGCTATTCTTGTTTTAATACTTGGTTACTTCACATATCTTACGTTTGAATGGGAATCATTCCACCATCACGTTCAGATATTAAACCATGTATGGACTCGATACGATAGCGATGACATCTTCATATATTGCTGCTTCACAAACCATCCGGTCCAGATTTGATGTCTCTGTTTTCTTGAAAAGCTGCCCCATCGATTTAACAAAACTGTTCACAGTGCTTTTCAATCGTTCCTTGTCAACTGGCCGTCTACCGAAAGCCGAGAAGTTAACAATCACACTCATTTTCAAAGGCGGATACAGAGTTGACTCGGCAAACTATCGACAAATAGCGTGCTTTTAGTGGTCTCTAAAGTAATGAATAGCTTACTAAATGACTGTCTCCGGACAAATGTTGAAGACCTCGAGCTCACCTTCGAGAAGCAAAATGGCTTCCGAAGGAAATATTCGTGCGTCATAAATCTGCTGATTGCTCGACTTTCGGGCAAAGGATGCCTACGCAGGTCTAGCTATGAGTGTGGTTTATCTTGACTTTTCCAAGGCCATCGACAAGGTTGATCATTCCACCTTGCTGTGGAAAATCAGCAGTTATGGCCTCAACGAGTGCTTACTCGCGTAGCCTGAGGGTTATGTAACTCAACTTAGCATCAACGTGAAAGTGAATGGACAGCTATCAGCTGATTACCTGTCGACAGCAGCGTTCTGCAAGGATCCATTATGGGACTTCTGTTACTCATTCTTCCCGTTCTCGAACTACCAGCATAATTAAAGTATCAAACTTGCTCTACGCCGATAACATAAAGCTCTGACCCGTTTTGGGGTGCCTGGAAGATGTGGTGACCTTACAAGACGATTTGAACTGCCTAAATCAGTGGTCCATAGAAAATAACTTGCCGTTCAATGTCAACAAGTGTAAAGTCATGTACATTTGCCATTAAAATTGTACTGACTGTTACCTTGGCGACACAAAGCTGCTCGTGTCGGTATGGCTAGAAGGACACAAATAACCGTGAACCTCTTAGGAAGAATTTGTGGAACCTTTCACCTTGAGATGCTTCCCACTACGTTCCACCCTATTATCCGCCCTTACCTGGAAACGAACACACAAACTTGTCGTCCTTACTTCAAAAAAGACAGGTTGCCAGAAGAAGTATGGAGCTCTTACCCAGAAAGACGGGCAAAAGTAGGTGAATTCTCAGTGAAGTACAGACACCTGCGAAATGCCCCACACACTGGGTCATCCACTGGCATATCTCCTCCCACTAAACAAAGATGAACGTCTGAGAAGTCACTCACTGAAATTGGATTGTGTGGTAAACAGGTTAACGTGCAGACAGAGCAGCTTCATTGATAGGGTGTGTCCCATTGAAACGCGTTGTCCAACTCTGTAGTCACAGTTGAATCGGCTGAGTTGCAAAACATAACTCGATCGGCACGTACGTGAGAGGCCGACTGCACTATGAACTTTCGAACCACTCCACGATCCCAGTCCCACATTGATGTTTCACTGTTTGTTACTGATATGATTGTGTGTCTGCAGCTCCACTGATGCTTCCTCATATTACATCTATTCTCTTTTTCCTCATTTGTGAAACTTCCAACACAATTTTCCCCTAATCAATACTGGGATGGGGACGCGCAAGCAGAGATCTTTCTCCTTCTTGCAATAACCTCTGAACCGGTACTAATTTGCTTGTTTTTGTTTCCGTTGCAGATGCTTACGGTTCTTTTCACTGCGTTCGTGATGTATGACGTATTCTTTGTCTTCGTCACGCCCTACTTTACTCAAGTATGTGTTCCTGCTTTTTTAAACTCTATTCATCTCGTGTATATTTCGGCATCCTAATCACTTGGCCAGTTGGCGCTGAATGTTGTAAATGTATGTCTTTTCAAATACTGCGGCTCTAGACAGAAGAACGTTTATTGCCGAATGATTTGTAGTATAACACAGGGCGATTGTTTTCAAAATTTGCTTAAGAGTCTCAATAGTTTGAACCCGCGCTTTTAAATTTATACGGTTCCTTCTCGTTTTCTGACGACAGTTCAGGTTTGCCTCTCGGACGGTTCTTTTGTTTGATGTGTATCAATATGGATGAACGTTAGCTTGAAACAATGTTTTGGATGAAAACCAAACTACGAACACTTATGAAATTAAGATCTAGCAGTGTATGGTAAGACGTTCTGTATCGAATTGACTGATCTTAAAATGCAACTTGAAACTTCGACCTTTTCGGCGTTTCAGATTTCAGTTTGTGGCGTGGTTGTGACCTATCGACATGACTAAGATGATTTGTTACGATATTAACCTTGTTGTGAATGCACCTGTACATGAGTTGGTCTAAATAGCATCCTATCAAGACCTCAAGACTATCCAACACTGAAGACTTTGAAGTCACGTGGATTACGGAGCTAGGTAATTGTTTCAAGGGTCGGATGTTGGCTCACTTCCTGTCCTGTGTGGGTGAAAAGCTGTGTGTTTCGAGGAGCAAGTCAAATGCTAGTCGCTGATGTTTGAAAGCTTTTATAAAGGCTGTGGGCGTCACGCTATTTTGAAATCGGTGTGGAAGATCAGGTGAAAGAGCTAATACTGAAGAAAGTGGTAGACACATACGGTTATGGCCTAAGGCTTCCCCCTATCACCTGCCTCACTTTGCAAGTTCAGCCTTAGTTGGTTCTTCAACGGCGAAATTGCACAAAATTTGAGTGTTTGATTGTTATCGATTTTGGACCGAAGTGACTAATAACCACGCAGCAGTGGTTACTGGGGACTTTTGTAGTTTGCATTTGACTTCTTCATCAGCAAGCGAAATAGATCAGAATACTGACTTCACACACAAGTTGATCCTAACGGAGTTTTCCTTGCAATCAACACTCTCGCGTCTCCTGTCTATCCTAGGGGGCAGTTTCACTCGTTAATGCATGAGACAACTTCTGTCGGTCATCGTCGATGGTGAACATTGCGTACGCCTTACCATAGTCATGAGGTTATAGTCCAGTGTTCGAAAAACGTCATGAACTGCTTCTTTTTTGATGGGAATAGTTGTTATCTATGTTTTAATAGTTGTTACTTCTTCTGCGATCGTCTAATGTTGCCATAATGAACTGTCCAATTCTTCGTACCATCTAGTCTTGCTTACTACCGAATATGTCTGTGCAGTCATAGCTCAACCCGTTTCATGGGTCGGTCGACGTTTCATTACAGTTATTTCAAACTGTTTCGTCCTTTGTTTCGGTTAAGCTTTCAACTGTTTCAGAGCATGTCTTTGTGTATATGATACATTCGATCTCTTCCTGATCGTCCGATGTCACTTGTGATATGTCGGAATATACGGTTGTTAGCTGTGTTGTACTCAGTACGATGTCGTTTGATGATCCACACGCTTACCTAATGATCATCGTGTGTTATACATCAGAAGACGTTGGATGTCGCTGATGTTAGCCTACAAAAGAGAGTGACCATTGAGCATGATGGGGTCAAGTGTAACTAATGGTGACTGAAAGCGATGCTACTAAATGGTTTCTTTCACTTAACTAGGTCATTCAGATGTATCCTCAACCATAGTTTGTCACTTCACTCCGCAGGTAAATTTGTTTTCTGGTACCTCAGATGCTTAAGTGATTGGCTAGTTTATCGTATGGCAGATGTGTACAATTTTGAGAAATCTCATGTGTTCACGATCCTTTTACCCAGGTTGTTGAGCGTTTGAATAAATGCCGTTTTTTGAGGTTGAAATTAAAAAGGTAACTTTTACATCGCCGGATGTTTACTATCATGTGATTACGAAGCCCGTTGTGGACTGGACACTCTCGGGATATCTAAACCTAGAGGGAAACAGTCGTGGTTACTGGGATTCTAACTTACGACTGTGATTACTGATCGGACTTCGTTATTGCTGAGCTACCGCGACCTATTATCTATTGTTTTTTGAACGCATTTAATATTTGCTGTTTGAGTTTCACTGGCGTTATCCGTCTTATCTAATGGTAAGATTGACCGAATTCAAATGTAATACGGCATATTACTAGATAGCTAACACCTGCATTGATTGCCGAAGCTCGTACAGCGTGCAAGCACCTATCCATCCGTCTGACGAATTTTACTCGTCGCCTTATGAACACGATTGTTGTGTTGTATGAATTCTTCAAATTTTCTTTCACTAACTTACTCTTTCTTGTTCATAAACGACCTGAGTAATGAAAAGAGGTATGTCGTGTACTTAAAAGTACGTTAAACATTAATATATACTCATAAATACCTCCCAAGCTGAGTGGGGATTCATTATCACGTTTAATTTGCCAGCGCCTATTCAAACCAGAATTCAAGTGTTGAATTGGGATAGTCTTGTTTACAAACTACCCCATGATGATTTTTTGTCGTGTTTTGCCTAACTGTTGTCCTTCGAATCACATTATTGCTCACTTATTTATCACCAAGTTAAATCATACTACTTCTTGTCAGTCACATATGGTTTAGCATGAACTGCCTAATGGTTCATTATCTCACTGAAGGCGAAATGTCTGAAAGGCCTGTTGAAAATCCGTGGCGTCCGTCGGGTGGCCAGGTTCAGTGCTACCAGTGATAAAGGTGAACTCTGTCAGTCTTGTGGGAGGCAAAAGTACAATTGCACAAAAGAGCAATAATGTTTTTAGTCACACTGCACTAAAAAGAAATTGTACGTCTCTGTGACTGTTACAGATACTGTATTACGTTACTTGCATGCAATCATTTAGACGCCGCCAGTCATTGGTAGAGATTGAGTTTGTGTTGACTAGTAAACAGGAACACTATGCATACTGTTTATCAGAGAAGGTTTAACTCGTCCATTTATTCTGATGATCCGTTCTGTTGAACGAACGCATTATTCGTGCTGAGTTCCGGTTAGAAACGCTAAGGCTATACATTTGTGTCTCTCATATCAATCACCTAGATTGCTCTCAAGGTTCAATTGATCCGGCACAATCTGTTCGTGTGTGCACACAAAGTTTCTCAACCCACGTGCAGTCGCACTTTGCGTCACCTGCGCGGTATGTGTTTGGCAAGAGCACATCATGTTTGCACTTTGGTGCACTTTTGACCTCTTGCAGTGTCGATGATGATCAAAATCGAAATCGGTGGTAGCAGGGCTTTGGCACATTTGCATGAAGGAAGACAGAAATTTGATAAACTGTGCGGTAAGTATAACTTAACTACCACTCATCTCAGCTTTCGCGTTCAGTCGACCTACTTTGGCAAGGAGCACTTGATCCGATCTTTGCTCTTGTTGGAGCTCGCCAGTAATACATACCCACAACATGACCAGGATTTGATCTCCGACTCTCTTCCTCGTGCTAACCATGACCGCTGCACCATATTGACTTCACATTAGGCGTGACGAACGGTTACAACTGCACGCTCAGTCACATTCTTTCAAGTGTGCTACTCTAGTAAAGCTGTGGTCGTACTTGAATGTTCAGATTATATCAACCAAATCGCCTACTAACCAGTATGTGTTAGACGTTGACTTGAAAACTGTGATCGTGAACAGTACGTTTCGGGAAGCATGGTAGTTCCCAACGTTTCCATGACGTGGGCGACCTAAGATAGTCAGTTGTAAAGGAAACAATTGTCTTTTGCCGATAACGAAACCGAACATTATTGTTTCCCGTTGTACTGTCTACCAACTTTTCGGCCTCCTGACGCTCATTGCGACGACAGGTAAATAGTCCATATCATTCAATTGAAACATCTCTTATCTGTATACCTTACAACGTTGAAAACCGTTGCTTTTCTCGAAACATGCTGCCAACAGCAGCACTCTTTCTTGTACAAAATATACCACAATATACTTGTTAACATTTATTAACTTCGTTCACCATCGACACTGCACGGAGTGGCAGACTCGTTCTCACCTTGATAAACATGGATCGTATAGGCGACTGCCTATGCAATAAATGAAGTCTTGTGCGTGCATGGTGAGCTGATTGTGCCAGTCTGATTGAAGGTTAAGGGCATTCTCGACCATCGACTGTTCACATTCTTTGCCTGCCTTTTCTATCTGTGAGGTAGATTTGAACTGGATTGTTATGATACTTTGTGCACTAAAATGGATGGGCAACCTTCGAGAAATTTCCTACATTGGCTTACCCTCGTGACGAAAGGGACGTACGAACACACTCGGATTTCAGCAGCTTCGGGGCGACCGGAGGACCAGGAGACTGGTTTGTCAGACCTCTACCCATTGGCCTGCCTGGTATGAGTGACTCTATCGGTGTGGTGGCCACACCGTCCAGTTTAGCCCAATAGGTCATCGAGATGCGCAAGCCGTCACACCACGTCAAGGTCCAGTCTCGTTGTGACAGTACAATGATCTTTTGTCAATGCATTAGGTATGTCCGAGTGTGACTTAGCAAGGAATCCAAAGACGGAGTCTTACAGCTCAAACACTTGTAACAAGCATTTACAAGGGTAGATTTAAATTTTTCAAAGGTAAATTTGGAAGATGGATATAAACCTCGTTAGACTGTTGAGGTTTTCAAACTGAACTTTCAGATCTAATTGTCTAACTCTGTCACCAGGATAGCAGAATGTTGGACTGCTCACATGTTACCCTAAGGAATTACTACTGCTCTGCACGAGAAACATTCAGATTCAGTTTGACGGCTAACTGTAGCGCCAGGTTGATGGGGGTTCTATAGACTCTTCGTTGGACCCAACGCTTGCTGACTTCTCCATAAGTACTTAGAAGCAACAAGCTGTATTACTTTACGGCAGCGGACGTGAACGGTAGAGGACGTGAACCGTCTCAGGTATTTGACCACCGATGTCTGCGTTCGATCGCTCGTATCGGGTGGCACCAGCGAGTAAGCAACGAGGAGGTTAGGAAGCGGGTGTTTGGCACTGATTGTCAAACGAGTTCTTTCGTTCAATCCTTACACTTGCACAGACTTAGATGGTTAGGTCATGTACTAAGGATGCCAGCTAGTCGTTTGCCACACCGAGCACTGTTTGCCGACGCTGCGGCCGACTGGCGCAAGGTGCGAGGTGGACAGATGATGACCTGGCGTAGACAAATGAAATCGTTCACGAAGGGGTTGGTCACTGTAGATCGGGTTCGTCTCCCGGGCTGGGGCCTCGCGACTCACAGAGTCGGTGGCTTGAGACGTTAGGTGAGATGGCGGCTAATCGAGCTCAGTGGCGTGAATGCTGTCGTTGTTTGGCCGAGTTGTCTGTGAAGTGAGTGCACTTTATGATGCGGGGCAGTGAAAGCCGTAAGGAAGCTGTCTCGCTGATGACGCCTTACTTTCACTTACAGCTCGGTTGTTTGTTTGCAAGGTGTAGGCGCCTTGATGTTGTATGTTTGAATATAGACGTAGCTATTTTTAGTAGTTAGGTCCACTTCCCCCCTCCTCTTTTTCTTCTTTCTTCCTATATAGGTTTTTTTCGTGGTTGTGTGGCAGTTAAGCATCAGTGTGAACCACTGATGTATTGATGTCTATTATTGTTATTATTAATATGCTGTGATATACATATGTATATATACATATATATATGGTATACTGTGATATTAAATTCCGATGAGTGGAGAAGTTATTTTGCTGGGGAAAGTCGATTGTCTTATCAAAATGATGAACGTTTTTCCGATAGATCGAAATTCTGAAATGAAAACACAAGCAATGGAAAAAAGATTCGTAAGGATCCTTTGCAGACTGAAACGGACTAATTTCATCAACACCTATGTATTTGATCATATTTACCCAACATAATCCCGTGTCCTCCGGCTGTATGGCCTACTTAAAATACACAAGGATGGAATACCAACCCGGCCGATACGTAATGTGTGCAACCATCTCTACCACGCGGTTCCATAGTTGTTAATATGGGTTCTTAAAGCGGCTCAGAAAGAAATAACTACATACGGCTTAAAAGATATTTGAATTCATGGACCCTTCCACGACTTATATAACAGATGAGAAAGTGTGATCTTTTGATATATCGTCGTTGTTTGCCGACGTGCCGATGAAGAAAACCGCTATTTTTTTCTTATATCACTGCATCGAAAACTTCCAGATTAACTTCCGACTGTTCGCATATTACCTTAGAGAATTACCACTGTTCTGTACGATAAATATTGCGATTCACTTTAACGGTGAACTGCAGCGCCAGGTTGATGGGAGTGTTTTGGACTATCCGTTGGGCCCAGCGATTACTGACTTCTTTTGCGGGCATACTTGAAAACAATAGGCTAGATGGAGTTATGAAAGAAGTGAGCTATTATCGAAGGATATTTTCTGCTTAATGGACCGTTTAGAAAACACCGAGGAGCTGCTACCAAGTTTTGACAGAGCTCATAACAACATTTGAATGTGTTGAGAGATTGATTGCGAGACTGCGACCAACTTGCCATTTGGAACAAACTATCCAATGAAGAGGACGATGCAAATGGTTTAAAGAGAAGACTGCGCCTTGAGGAACACGGTTAATGGTAAGACTTGATCACTAACTTAGTCGAACTGAATGCCGACGTCTTTGGGAATTTGAAGTCGTTTCCCTCCATCACCTTTGCCAAGCTCATCAGTATAGTGTTATTAATATACGCGAACAGCTCTTGCTTTCCCATCAAGCGACGACCTCAGGAAGTGAACTAGACGTGCAGAAGCATCAAGAGTGGAACATGAGCGACTAAAAGTAAATGAATTAGTGCCCGTGGTGTTCATTTCAATTCAGGTTATCGTGAGAATTTGTCTTTCAAAACCGTTCAATGCCACTAACTTGCTTGTTTTCTTTCAAACTAGGTTTTCATCCTTTTCTGATTTGTGTAACGTTTGCTGCTATCCAGCAGCCGGCAACTTTGCGGTGTGTGACACAAAGTATGACTAACTTAACTAGTGGTTATCACATCTACTTGGCAAATTCCTCAAGTTAAGAAAGTGAGATGTGTTGACTTTGCTGAACTGTTAGATCATGCATTATTCATAAATAGCTAAAGATAGATGTACCGGCGAAAAAATTGAACTTCGTGGAAGGTGAGAATGCATTATTCGTTGACCTGTTGGAATTACGATTCATTCCTTCGACTTTTGCGGCGGGTTTCTTGAAGGGAAAGTTCAATCCATTTGGCTTCTTTGTAATCTTGCAGTTCTTTCAACAGGTTTTGCAACCCAATTATGCATGGATGTACACTTTGAACGATAGAGCTCATTTGATAGCAAACTTCACCGATGAACGATACGTTCACTGTGTGTATCAGTGCGTTCTTTCAAGACATCTAGTTGCCTATCTGTGGGAACAAGTGAGGGTTATTTTCGAAGGACAGAAAATATCGAACAATAAGTTCAAATAGCAGGTTGGTTGCTTTCGGTAGACTGGGTTCATCCTGGATAAATAAGTATTGACTAAGGACATTTAGCCATGTACAGTAACAACATAGCTGCAAACTAGTTGCGTTTGCGGCTATGTCTGAATGTGACAGAACAGATCTGAGTAACTCATCATCCCGTTTGACTTTCCAATAATTTTTGGCATTTTTCAGTGGCAAACTCGGTGTTCAGCCGTCTTAGCTTCTTTTACATGTGGCTGACTTGAAAACTGCTGTCCAAAACAAAACGAGCATGTGCTAGTTTTAAGTTGCAGGTGCTTGTTTATATCTATTATCTCCTAAAATAGCCGTTTTTTCGTTATAAAAAATCGGGATTCAAGTCAAGAAAACATTTGTACGTTAACTCTAATCAAAGAATGTTTTTGCAGTTGCTGCTCAAGGCCGATGCTTTGGTCTGCATTTGAGGCAGTGTGTGAGTGTGGTCATTCAGAGAACTTATTACACCTTCCAGTTTCATGGAACACGACGAGAAACGCAGCTACAGGCGCCATCGAGCAAAGTTAACTAGGGTGATCAATTGACATTCTGTCATGTTTTTTGCTTGGCTGGAGTAAGTGTTGCATAAAGAGGGCTAATAGTTTCATGATCGGTGGACATCCCAAGACAGTTGTGAACCTGTTTGGTCACTTTGATTGTACGAGCTGCCTCACAGGACCGAAATCTTTCATATGTGCACATATTTGTGACAGACCATAGGGTTGGCTTCGCTGACGCACTCTGTTTTCTGTTCTGTAACACATTGTATTCCTTCCAGTACTCGAACGCATGAGCGCGCCTTTGTTTTCCCGCACCAGCGTCGTAGTAATTGAGCACAATAAGGTCATAGAGAGTTGGTGGTAAGTCAATACGTGTGTACATGTTGTTATGACCTTGAAACTCTCTCGCTATGCTGGTGAACTATTCTAGCGTAGCTGCACATGCGACCGTTTTCGGATTGAACGGAGTGTCAGGTTTGAAAGCAAAACTGTCAGCTTTCCATCGATTCGCATGAAAGTGATTAACTGCCTCCGCTCCACCTCATTCATTCTTTGCCCTTTGGTCGTCCGTTGTGTGATCCACACAGCCCTGCGCGATTTCACGTTGTTACCATCCAAGCTGACATTCGAGCACGCGTACGACCAAATACTCGGTTAGCTGTTTGGGACTGGATGGGAGCTCAGTGTGTTCGCTAAAGGTTGATGGTAATTAAATCGCCGTGATCAGGCTCCAATAAGACAAATGTGCACAGATGCACTTTAGCCTGCATTGTCGCCTGTCAGTGTGAGCGCAGTTGCCATGATCTTATTGGTCAGCCATGTTCATTCAACAACTATGAAGACCTTGGGAATATGTCGATGAAGAACTCCTAACCTTTGCCACCTTGAAGTTTTTGTAGAACAGTTTAAACAGATTCAAATTAAGTTCTTTCGTGCAGTCTGGTTGGTTAATAGAGTCGCTTACATTAGAACAAATATTCTTGACTGATCGAGCTCTTACCTTAAACTTCCCAGTGGACTGATTGACCAAGGGAGATGGAGAGTTTGTGGAGTCTGATAGCAATAGCCTCGGCCGTTGATAACAATCGCACTCTGACAGCTCTGGAGCCGGAATGACGAACCTTGTAGATTACTCGGAACGCTTCATCCGGATTTATTTGATGGCCAGTGTCAAGTAAGTGGGAGCCAATCGCACTGGAAATAGGCTTTCTCGAACCGCTGCGAAGCCATTTCGGTAGGTGTTCACGAATCCTCTCCGATAGCCGCCTTGTGGTCCTCCCAACGTAACCGGCTTGACAACAACAGATGAGAGAGTAGATACAGAAAGACGAAGGCGTGGCACCAGTACCGGGCAGGTGTCGAAGGACACGATAAGTCTCGCTGCAGGGTAGGCACTCTTGACCGCGTTTGAAAGTCTCACTGTTAACCTCACTTCTGTATGAAAGACAGATGGAAACCGGCCTTTTCTCCGCTGTCTGGACGAGTTCACGTTTCGTACCGAAATGCAAATTCCTGTCTGTTCAATTTCAACCTAATGGAGAGCTCTACAAACAGAAAGATGAAGTAGGCAATGGGTTCACCTCTAGGTCGCGCTACTTCATCTTTCTGTTGTAGAGCTCTCCATTAGGTTGAAATTGAACAGACAGGAATTTGCATTTCGGTACGAAACGTGAACTCGTCCAGACAGCGGAGAAAAGGCCGGTTTCCATCTGTCTTTCATACAGAAGTGAGGTTAACAGTGAGACTTTCAAACGCGGTCAAGAGTGCCTACCCTGCAGCGAGACTTATCGTGTCGTTCGACACCTGCCCGGTACTGGTGCCACGCCTTCGTCTTTCTGTATCTACTCTCTCATCTGTTGTTGTCAAGCCGGTTACGTTGGGAGGACCACAAGGCGGCTATCGGAGAGGATTCGTGAACACCTACCGAAATGGCTTCGCAGCGGTTCGAGAAAGCCTATTTCCAGTGCGATTGGCTCCCACTTACTTGACACTGGCCATCAAATAAATCCGGATGAAGCGTTCCGAGTAATCTACAAGGTTCGTCATTCCGGCTCCAGAGCTGTCAGAGTGCGATTGTTATCAACGGCCGAGGCTATTGCTATCAGACTCCACAACCCTGCCTATGTGCCCAAAAACAATTCGTACAAACCCTCCACCTCCCCTGGCCAATCATTCCACATCCACTTGAAACCCGAGCAAGCATGAACCACTCGACACTGATGAACGCATGTCTCATGACAGGCGCGTGTAACACTCAAACGCATTCACCAACATTCCCAATGGATGTTAGGTTTGTTGGGTTTTAGTTCCTTTGGACTCGCCTTCATTGCATACATTTCGGCATTTCATTTGGTTCATGGTTCACTAGTTCCACCTGTAAGCAATTCATGCCGAAAATCATGAGGTGTTTCGTGAGTTCGCCTCATCTGTATCGGTGTCAAATTGTTCAACCTCTACCTTGGTGTGGTACTGATCGGCAGCAGCATATCAAAGAAGATCGCTAACTAGCGTGAAACTCATCCTAATGGCAGCTTTACTGGTGACATCCGTATGCTTTTCTTGTTATGCGCGTTTGAGAAAGTGTATTGCATGAAGGTGACCACTGGTAAAGGTTGAACTTCCTTTTCCCACTACTAAGCTGTGAGAAACCATACACAACGTTATCACCGCGTCAGCTAAGGACTTCATTTTTAATGTGGAAAATAAACGTGTCCATCCGATTCTCATTCGAAAGAGATACTGTAGCCGGACAGGTGGTCCGGTAGTAAGTCTCAGTCAGTGAAAATGTTCTATTTTAATTTTAAAAGTGAATGTGGTCACTGCATAGTCATCAGTTTCCTTTTGTTTTATGTGACTACTGAGAATGTGGGGGTCACGTGGGCCCCCTTTGTTTACTGATAAATGGATTGAGAATAACACAACGTTATGAGCAAGTTGTAATACTCTACGTTTCAACCACCTCGGGTGGCCTTCCTCAGGAGTGTTGTAATCGAAATCACATTAACAAAGGAACAGAGGTCACGTGAGATTTGCCGTGGTTAGGTCAATCTGCGTTGCATCTGAATTGGTTGGTCGAATCGTTTGCCGAGTAGGTGGGGTGAGATTGATGTAGATAAGATTCGTCTGTGTCTGGTGTTGTTTATCCATCCACGCCACACTGCAGACAGGGGTTTGCTATCATTGCGATTAACACAAGCGTGTTGTGTGTAAATGGTGAGAGCTTCAGCGCAGCAGCGCTCCGCATGGGAAGGCAGACCCTTGTGAATCACTCGAGCTTGATCGAAACTTACGTTGTGATTCTCTGACAGTGCATGTAGTGCGATGGCCGAATCCCTCTCTAGCTTCTGAAGTTGGTATGCGTCTTTAGGAGGAAACCTCGTGTGCCTCTTGTGTTCAGCAACACGTACTTTCAGTTGTCTGCTTGTCTCTCCGATGTAGCTGGCATTGCAATCACCGCATTTGATTTCGTAAACAGTCTGTCTGATCGCCCATAGAAACTGGATCTTTAGGATGCATCACCAGTCTTCTAAGGTATTATCTAACCGAAATACGGTCCGGATATCGTACTCAGAAAGAATGGAGCGAACTTTTTCTGATGTTTGTTCACGATACGGTATTTGCACAGTAGACTTGAAAGTTCTGCTCGTTCTGGTCTCCTCTTTAGTTAACATGCGCTTAATTGTGTTCTCAATAAAAGCGTTTGGATATTGATTGGCGGCTAGCATTTCTTTAATGTGAGAAATTTCTGCTGTTTTGGAGAGTTCAGTGGTGCAGATTTTTGTGGCTCTATTGACGAGTTCTCTTCATGCCGATTGGATGCGATGAGTTAAAGTTGAGATACCGACCAGAATGAGTTGGTTTGCGGTACACAGAAACCTGGAATCTCTGTTGTTCATCAACTTTCACTAGGCAGTCTAGAAAATTAAGTGAGCGCTCATCGGTTTCAGTTTCCAATGTGAATACAATGCCGTTGCATTTTGAGTTCAGAAACTGTAAGAATTGGTCACGAGCGGTCCGTTTCATGATTACAAATGTGTCATCCACATACCGCCACCAAATTCGTGGAGGGCTGATAAATTCACTCATCGCTCGTGTTTCTAGGTATCCGAGGAAAAGGTTGGCTACTGCAGGTGCAACAGGGGAACCCATAGCTACACCATCGGTTTGTTTATATAACTTTTTGTCGAATGTGAACAGGGTTGAGTGCAGACAAAGTTCAAGACCAGATACAATTTCAGAAGGTGATAAATTAGTACGTGCATCGAGAGAGTCGTCACGTTCTAATAACTCTTTAACAACATCAATGCTAAGTTTTACTGGTACACTGGTGTAAAGAGAGGTAACATCAAAACTAAGAAAAGTTTCATCACGACATAATGTCACATGTTCGAGTTTGTCGACAAAATCAAAAGAATCTTTAACGTTGCTTACCAACTTGTTCTGCAACGGTTTAATTATGCGACTGATGAACTTGGCTAGTCTGTAGGTTGGACTGGTGGTGTAGTCAACAATAGGTCTTATGTCTCTCTATT
>LOND01000278.1:74596-86581 GCA_014220965.1 Paragonimus kellicotti
GAGTTGCCGGTTGTGGGGTAGACGAAACATGATTTAATCTCCCGAAAAGTTTATCAAACTTTCTTTTTTGGCGTTCACTTGCTTTCGCGAAAAACTTTAATTCACGCTGATTGATCAGTTCCATGACAGAGGTCCGAATGTCGTGGGGTAATACATGACGGATAAGCCCATCTAAATTGTCACACATTGTTCCGAATTCACTGGACGGGTGAGCATTATTTCAAATCTGCCATCAAACACCCATGGCATGCGTATATTTGTAAAACGATCGAAAACGTTTATCCAGTGTTAATGATGTAATTATTATCCCTCATTTGTCAAAATTTAAAATTTTGACGAGCCTACCTTTAAGCTTATGCAAAAATAAGATGGCGTTCGATGATTATCTTTTGGTTGTATATGCAATCTACTCAGAACTGTGGCTGTAAATCAAACATTAAACAAATAGTTCAGACTGACAGGCCAATTTATCCTTGATGCACCATTGAACATAGGGAAGCTTTTGTGGTTTTCTTTTCTCTGCTGTTACATTAGTAGTGGATATTTGTGAGCCGTCAGTCTCACTAAAAAATATTTTGTCACTCAAGCCGTTATCTGGTTGGCTCATTTTATTTATCACACCATTGATGAGGTAGATTCTCAATCCTTGCACGCGTGTATCGCGTGGGAACGTATCTAGGTCCACTATCGTTGTAGGTCTGTTTCGGACTACGTCTCCCTGTTTACTTGTCTGACTTTCGCTTTTAGATGCTGGATTACTATTTACAATAACCCATGAGTAATATCAGTAGACGCGCTAAACGTAGATAAAATCGAAAACACGTGCAAACAAGCTGAAATGAACATAACGCTCAAATAAGATTAGCACACTTGCAGCGATAATTGGGACAAAATAATATGGCGTTGGATTTCGTGGTGTGTTGGTGAAGTGTTGGGTGGAATCCTGTAGATGTCAATGTAATGATCGGCTGTAGAGAAACTGTGTAGATCACAGGGCACAGTAGCGATGTCTGTTCACCTGTCCCCAAGACACCCAGGTAAGTTGTTTTTTTTGTGGTCGGTCTCGTTGTTCTGTTGAATCGCGTGTCATAGGCTAATATTTGGGGTAGATTGGTATGTGTTTGGTCCATTGACGTTATGTTTGGTGTGTGAATGGTGTTTTTGTCTTGTATTTTTCCTTTCTGGTTCTGGACATAAACTGCCGATGTGATTTTCGGCTTGCGCCCATACCTGGAGTTTTGTGTGGTTTGACATTGTATTGCTTTTACGTGTTTCTGTTCTGGTTGATGGGTGGCGTCGCATGCTCACTATGTTCCGTTTGTGTTCTGAAAAACATCCCATGTTGTGGCGCGTGGGCCAGGTAGATATTCAACTGTGTGTTTGCGTGTTTGTATGCTTGTGTGTTTGCATGCTTGCGTGTTAGTAAGTAGGTCATTTGCATACTATTGTTTGTCTGCCGCTTGAGTGATGTTGCCGTGATTTTTCTGCGTGTCTGTTGTGCTTTAGACAAATGTTCTCTGTTGTGCGATACGGGTTATTTTCACTTTTTCTTGAAATGCTGGAAGTCGATGTACATTTTGGTGCTGTCGCGAATGTTGGTGATCGCGATGGCGTTGTTTAAGAGGTATTGTGATGTTGCGTTATATACTGATCCGCAGTCACAGGAGTGCTTATATTGTCTATATGCCTTGGTGTATGTCGTCTTGTTCTCTCAGGTTTACACTGGATACGTGACGTATGACTGAAACCACAAATGATGCAGCGCAAGCCGCCTGTGGTGAGTGTTATGCGCAGATATCCTAGTGCGGCGCCTAAATAGTTGTCATCCCAATCTGAAGGTAACGTGAATTTGAGACTGATAATTGTCTGCCGTTTCTAGACATACTCATAAGTCGCCGGGAAGATGGCTCTATCAAAAGAGGTGTTTATAGGAAATCCACGTGGTCCGGTCAATACCTCAACTTTAGTAGTTTCACACCGGTCCATCAAAAGCGCGCACTAGTGAATACACTATTCACACGCGCAAGACGAATCTGTACACAAGACAGTCTTGTGGAGGAATTAGAGTTGATCACGACTGTACTACAATCTAATGGTTATCCAAAAAGGTTCATAGAAAGGCACAGTAGACCGAAACCACCGTCCGAACAGGTGGTCACAGTGAGATAAAAGGTCCATTTAGAATTGCCGTTCAGAGGCGATTATAACATGCACCGAACAACTCAGACTAGTGAATTCGATTCAACGAATATTTAACGCAGTGGAACTCAGTATCTTAGCTCGGACCCAGATGCTGCCTGTGCCTTCAATCAAAGGAGATCAGCCTGTCGGTGCCACCTCACATTGTATCTACCAATTTACATGTAACTGCAAAGAAAGTTACATAGGCAGAACCGAGAGGTGCTTGATCTCCAGAGTGAAGGAACATTTGCCTAAATGGGTGCAGAACTCAGTATTACAGAAGAACGACAATGTCGTTGAAACACGCAAGCAACCAGTGTCCGCAGTCGCAAGACACGTCCTGACCACTGGTCACGTTATCGACCCAGTTTGTGCATTCAGAATCCTATTACGTCACTCCAATCCAAGATTCTTGCGGTTTGCTGAGGCGGTCGCAATCAGTCGACTGAAGCCGACCCTGTGTGTTCAGTAGCAATTACTCGTGAACCTGGTGACTTTTTCTAACCCATCGATTGACTATCCACCCTACCCCTTTACTGTTCGATATAAAAAAAACCGTTTCATGTTATTGTAAATTTGGTACTGATGAGTCAATACGAAATGCTTGCATCTACCAGTTTTCGTGTTCTAACGGTTTTGTTCAAACTTCTGAAGGGAATGAACTATTGTGAATCTGAGAGTTGTTTGAGGCCACTGCGGATACATGCACGTGAGGACTGCTCAGCGGTGATTGTGTGTGGCCGTACGTTCTGGTCACATGCCACAGAGAGGCGGTCGTAACTTATGACCGCGACCATGCCACTTTGTGATGGTACACTTTGTTCGATTGACCGACGCATGTTCACTCGAGGACAACTGTACTGATGAACTTGGTCACATACCACAACATGTACGTTTTGATGGCAATCACCTCAGTGTTCGAGATTTTTTTCCTTGGAGGGATTCATGAGAAATGTTTGCTTTTTTAGACAACACTTTTGAGGGGCCAGTTATGTCCATCGTTTACCTAGCATAGCTGATTCGTAATAACCGTTTTCCCGTCTTAATATGTGGTCTATTTTCAATCCATCGACTCAACGTGAGCTGCTGATCGTTCTTATTTTGTGTGCCGTGCAGTCAGCTAAATGTTTCTCCGTATTCTCATGTTACATAGCCTAAAAAGTATGTGCTGGCCGTTCCGAGTGTCGTTGTGAAAGATGCCTATTTTTAAAACTATTTTCTTGTTACACTAAAACCTCCAGGAAGACACTCTTGCTGTTGATTCCTATTTCGACCGTGAGTTTCGTAGCTCATAAGAAAGCGTTAATCTTTTGTGGGTTGACACGTTCATCAGTTGTTGAGCCACTGGTAGTATATGTGTTACCGGTTTATCGCATTTAAAATGTAAAAAAGAGTTGAAATTGACTTTTACGGCTTCATTTAGTTTGTCGGAAAATGTCTGCAATAGTATTGATACCACTGCATCATCAAAGATGTGATATGATAATCTCGGTCTCTCAAAGGATGGGGTTTACTGCACTTGTGGGTCGATTTCATTGCTTCTGTTGTAGTTGTGTAGCCCGATCTTGGAAAAGCAAACTTTAATGCATTTGTGGCGGGCGCATCTCATGTTGGCTGCCGGTTGCGACGTTTGTGCTGCCTTTCTTCCTATCTCTATTAGATGGTCTTTAATATTTTGTTACACTGACAGCTTATTGAAGATTTGAATTGTGCTATGCGAAAGAGCCAGTACGCACACTTTCTAAACTGTGATGGAAGTAAATACAAAAAGCTTGGATCGACTGTGTTTCATGAATAACAAGAGCGTTCGGTCTCCCAAATAAACGCAATGAAGAAATAAAACTTAGTCACAGAATGGTGCGTGATTTGGTCAGTAAAAATGGCTTTTTTGAACATCTGTTTCTACTCCGTCATTCTCAAAAGCTTGTCTCGCTTGCACTATTCCAGTTGTTAATTCACTTCATTTTAAATAGATCGTTTTGTTTCTCCGCCGGTTTTTCCCTTTGGGATAGTCCAACGTGAATGCAGGTGTACGGTTCCAGCTTTCACTGCATTGTAGCCTTTCTATGGATTGTGTGTGGGAAATATTGAACATGTTTGAACCCATTTCTGTTCTAAAAGGCACATTTCTTGCAATCCCACTCATGGACAACAAAATATCATTATTAAAGCGACATTCATTTAAAACTTTGGGAAAGGCACTCTACATCTTCCTTGTACTTATCGACAAACACTCAGCCTGTCATAGTTAAGTGTTTCAGGGATAATCTGTTTTATCAATCCGGATCATTTCTGCTATGTCAGTTTATTTACACGTACGGTATCAGGTGCATCAATCATATTGAGTACGCAAGAATCATCAAAATACATCTCTAAACACTGGTACCTCCCTGAATGAAGATCGTCAGGTCTGTTGGTAGCAATGTGTTCGGGAGCCTGTAGGTAATAATTGCACTTTTAACACAGGGTATCTTTTAAATTAGTTTTTATAATCGTAGGTATACAAGAGTCCTCGGACGATACAGTCATCCCCGTCTGGGATAGTTTACACCCAATATTTCAGATCAAAACTATACAGACCAAGGAAGTTAATCTAAATTGCAAGTCTGCGATATTCATTGTGAACCCAGAATACGTTTGCTTCCATTGTGTCCCGATTTACCAATAGAAATTTCATGAACCTTCTCCCATTTCTGGTTCTGTACGATCCCGGACTCGACTGATTAGGCGTAGTGGGTGGATTATATCTTACCGTCTAGTGTGCGCGACGAATTGATATCGATTGGGTAAATGTTGACCGCCAACTAATTGAAACTGACTACTAATTGACCCTGTTCAGGTATTTTTGGTTTCAGACAGCAGTTTAGTGCGGCACTAAATAGAACAAGAAGTTAGGTAAGGGCGACAACTCTAAGTTGTGGTTCCTCGTGGATACCACAGTTATATAAATATAGTGAGCAAAATAATGCGTACTATCGAACGAACAAAACACTGTAACTAGGCGGTTCGTAATACGACAAATGGCGCACGATTTCGGCTGAAAGAAGGTCACCATACAGGACGATGAATGTATTGAAGACGATCAGGTCGTCACATCAGTGACAAATGAACTCGATGCGGATTAACAGAGGGCGTGCTGCTCATTGGATAAGAAGCCTGTTCTGTGGATCACTAAGAAGCGGGAGCTAGTTCTAGGAGTTGGGATGACTCCCACAGAACTTTGCAAACGGTGGAAGGTCATTGGCTCGTCCGAACGATAATGAGTATTGTTGATTGCTCGGCACAAGGAGCTTTTCGCCGATACAAGGGCGCTCGTCTCACTCAGGGAAAAATAATGATTCAACCTGCTGGGTTGGGATGCCGGGCAAAATAAATTGAAGATAAATAACATTACAAGTTACGGGATTGTTCACTGCTTGTACCTAAACACCCACAATGTTCAACAACTTGTGGACAAACAAACAGTAAAGCATAGTTACTCAACAAATAACACTCCCCACGACTTTCGACGAACCCAACGCCGTATTTACAGGCTAGGGCTAAATAAAGAAGGTTTTCTCAACTTGCTTGTTGCGGAGAACGCAGTCGTGTTTAGTAAAACTCTAGTGCAAATCGGCTAGGCTGTAGTTGCTTGTGTCTAGTTTACTGCCTGATTTGTGTTTCTCATGCTGACTCGCCCGTGGGAGTGAATATCGAACATTTACACTATCGCGTTTATGGCAAACAAAATATTCAGTGTAATCAGTTCAATTTTATGGTCAGTTCTTTTCCAGAAGTATCTTAACTATTAAAAAACCGTGGTGTGTGGGGTAACGAGTATTTTCCGTTTAGAAACTGGATCTATTTTAGGACATGAATGTAAGAAAAGGGTCAGAATTGACCGAATTCTCTGGGGCAGGCAATGTCTGCTTCAGAATGTAGAAACATCGTAAATTCTATGTAGCCTATGAGGACTATCGTTACGGTTAAACAAGTGCCCCGAAAGAAACTTAAAACATGTGGTCAGAAGTCCGGGAAAAACTACTGAAAAACACTATGACTATGTAAGGAAGTACACGTGTTCGCAGAATAAAGTGTAGGTTTATGCAGGCTTGCAAACGACTTTGGTCCTAAAACAAATTGTAGTCTTTTAGCCTTATCAAAACGTTCATGATACAAAGAGACCATATCTGATTAGGATCTAGGAAGATATTTACTTTAATTTCCCAACAAGCTGCCGGTAGTGCGGTTATTTTAGAAGGAAATATAGAACATTAGTGTATATGGACCAATCATTCAATGTGCTATCACCATTGTACGAAGCCGAGAGAACTGTTTCTTCGAAATCGGAATTCCAAAAGCGATATCTACGTACTTTATTGGAAACCCGTCCTTAAGAACGGACATGAGGCTCACAGTAGGAGAAAAAAGTCGCATCCTGGGGAACACGAATTTGCGAGTTACGGGAGGACGCTTAACCATGTAAAAGTGTGAACAGAACGATTCATAGAATAATTGCTGAACAACATTATGAGATGGTTGAATGCGATACTTATTAGGGAGAAACAACCTTCCTAATGTTGTATTTGGAAACGACAAGGTTGAGTGAATGAAACGACCGATCGATGATAACAGGCTTCAAACCGATATGATTCCGGATAGTTATTCTACGACCTTGATTCCTCAGCGGCATTGTCGGATCGATCGGTATTTATTTTTTCTGGCTTTAGCAGCCGTTGTTTGCTTCTGGTGATGTTCTCAGTGCAATCGGATACGCGTAGTTGACATGACAGTAATTTCACATTTCCGTGTGCCCTCACATGTTCAATCATTTCGACTTGCGATTAACAGACGGATCTAACACCAGCCTCATCTGCTGCGGTGATCCGAAATAAACGATCGATACCGGAACGCGAGAGTTACATGGAGGCTGTAGCCACTGGATCTGCTGGGACGAATGGCGAGATTATTCCGTTATGCTTTCGTCTGAGTGTGCCGACTTCTTCTGGGCAATACAACTGTGTTGATTCCATCCACGGTAGTTCTCTCCTCGGTTATGGAGATGCTCTGCTTCCTGGTGAGACTTGTTTTCCCGTTGATTTTTGTTTACTTCTATTTCAAGTTGAACATCACCCACAATTGATCGCAGCTGTCGCATTCCCATAGACTTTCCAGTCGGCCCCTTTCGAAAAGAAGCACTAGACTCGAGTTTCGCTCTCATTAGAGCTCGTCAGTAGTGCATATCCTTGCCACTGCCGGGACTAGAACTCCGGCCACGCTTTCATGAGGCAACCGTGTTTACCACTGCGCCATTGACCTCACATTAGGCACGACCGAATTATCATATGTGAACGCTCAACCACTTTCGCTTGTGAGTAATGATCAGGTTGCCCGATCGTCTCGAGAGGAGACAGTTACTGTCTGTTAACTCCAATCGATAACCCCGCGATTAGGACTTCCTAGACAGGTCGAAATCTCCGATCTCATTAAACCTGCTAGGCGATATTTTAGATTACTGATGAGTAGTCGGGGATTTGGTTAATTTCATCAGTGCCTAATGGTAAACACGGTTGCCTCATGAAAGCATGGCCGGAGTTCTTATCCGGACAGTGGCAAGACTATGCACTACTGACGAGCTCTAATGAGTCTAGTGCTTCTTTTCGAAAGGGGCCGACTGGAAAGTCTATGGGAATGCGACAGCTGCGATCAATTGTGGGTGATGTTCAACTTGAAATTAACCAAATCCCCGACTACTCATCAGTAATCTACTTTTATTGTCATGTTACTTTTATTCAGAAGTTTGTTCGAATGTTCGCCGATGAGTCTAAAATGTCCACACATCGAGTTCGCCCTTCTCCATTTACATTATTTCGTGCAACCGGCTTTCTTCCTCTTAATTGGGATTCGTTTTTTACCAGGATGAAGGGATGCATATATGGTTTGCGACGTCATGCATGTGCCCATCTCCATGACTGGCTTTGAGGTCATCAGAAGATTGATGGAAAATGTTTAGTGGATTACTTGTGTCATTGATGTTGGAATATTATCTTCTTTTCTATGCAATTTCAATTTAATTTTGTTGCGAAAATCGTCCAACTGGAAATAATTCGGTATCTAACGTCTGATTCGTCGACTTGTCTTCGGCATTGCATACACGTGTTGGGGTCGACATGTGACACTCGATTTTCTTAGAACGCATGACGCCCATTAGTTTCTTAACACCAATTCGCTTTCAACAGTCTACTTGTTCATTACCTGTGTCCTAACAGTTCGCCTTGGTAATTTTCACTTTTTGAGACTACTTGCAACAAATGGGTACAACAGGGTGGTCGGTGATTGGTTTGATGTCCGGTCGTGACAAGACTTATCGTTCGTCTATGTATTCCCTGTTTAATTCACACTTATTTGTTACAGCCTATGTTTTGCTTATTCTTCGCCGCTTTCTATACGCACCACTGGTTTGTCTGCCAACCACCTTTACTCGTCATCGTTGGTGTTCTTGACATCTTGTTCGACGATTCACGACGATCACGCTAATCTCTTTATGGTACGTCGTTCATTAACATGTAAGATGCCAACGAACGTTGCAGTCAGCATTATTTTGCTTTTTCCACTTTTTTATTGCAGGTTTTCTCATCGCCTTCGTTGCTCTCTTCGACTCTATCTGGAAAATACGTTTTAAACGTAACGTTCTTGGGTCAATTGCCGGTTAGTTGTATTCGCAAGCTGCGATATTTGCCTCTTGCATATCCTGTAGTTTATCAAAATGCGAGCTTCCTGTTTTTTTGTCCTGTGTTCAACTCTGCGATGCTGTCTAACACTCTTAGCCGGACATTATGGGTTGTATTCTGTGTCACTCATTCATGCATTCGAAAATGTCACACCTCTTGTAGGTAGTTCAAAGTTGCTAACCTGGTTGCCGAATGAATGAATTTGATTGACGTAAACGTCGTCACTTTATTCTACGCACTTGGTCGTCCGAATATGTAGCCTTATCTCTTTCCAGTCCATTTGACAATCCAGGTTGCTAGCGGACTCGGTCACGAAGCTCGTGCAAGGCCACACAGGTAGTCCGGCTCGTTATCTCCTTCTAAACCTTGTCCTCTATTCTCGTGCTTATTTAGTAGAGAATTGTTGACGTACACATGACTTCATACTCAATGAATACAAGCTCACTTATTTTCATCTACTGTGTGATCGTCGAATTTTCCCTATCGACGGTCTACTTTGTCTATTCTCCACTAAGTTGTAACGCTCTAGAATATCGGTGTTAAAGGTCTAATCTATATCCTCCGCCACATTATTCCTAAATTGTTGGCCTCCGTAAGCTCGAATCCATATTATCAGACTATTTTTTCATGTTCGTTGCTTCCACTTTGTCTTTTCCCGGTTCACAGTTCTCATTCCAAAAAGGCTTTATCGTGGGTTTACTAGTATCTAGCGTTGCAATGCGCCTGATGCAGCGTGGTCAACCCGCTCTTCTCTATCTTTGCCCGTGCGTTCTGCTCGCTACCATATTCTCTTCCGGTACCTTCGGAGGTCTAGAGGAATTGCGAAACTTGTGGACTGGTTGTTTCCTATCGAGTGATACGCAGATTTATCCGGAATTCGATGTTGGTGCTGTCGAACAAAAAGATGAACTCTGTGCAATGGATGTCAGTTTAGTGACTCTGACTGTTCCAGACGGTGACGCCGATCGACATAACGGAACCAACTCT
The DNA here is from genome assembly GCA_014220965.1 of Paragonimus kellicotti. Classification (NCBI taxonomy): domain Eukaryota; kingdom Metazoa; phylum Platyhelminthes; class Trematoda; order Plagiorchiida; family Troglotrematidae; genus Paragonimus; species Paragonimus kellicotti. Next base: position 84,475 of record LOND01000278.1, read on the forward strand.
CGAACGGAATTAGTATCGTCCGCCTGAATCAAATATAAGTGGGTGTCCGTGCGCTCTCACTCTAACTGTTCTGACAAATTCGTCCTTGATTCTAAGCTTCACTGTACACTCATTTTTTTTTCTTACTGAGTCTGCTAGAAGACCGGACACGGGATTATGATCTCGCCTAGACAACGGTAATATTGTTAGTTTCCAGTTTCATTATTTTTTTCCTTGGGCTTTGTTTACAGATTTTTCTCACTTCTTAAACAAGACATGTATTGTGTGGCATGTTTTGTTCTCTCTCCTGCAAACGTTTCTTCCCACACTAACTCAGTGGTTTGGTTTCCTTGAACATTGACATAATCTCCAGTTGCATTCGTTTCTGTCCTTGCACAAAGTAATTACGTATCCCTGGCGATCTATGTTGACTGCCTCTTTCTCGACAGGAATAGCCTTAATATCAGCCTATCTCAGTTTGACATTTCTGCAATCTGTATAAGCCATTCAGCGAAACATGTTTTATTTCAATTCTCGTTCGTTGAACTGGTCGGCATCGGCTTACGAAGTTCCGTTGCATCGGAGCTGCGTTTCTTGTCTGTTCAGACTGTCTATTGCATTGAACAGAATTCATTGGTTCTTAAATGCCGCCTGATACGTTGTGATAATTCTGGTCGGAACAGTGCTGTTCTCGAGGAACAGTTTGTAAACATCTTTCCACGAATGTTTGCTTGATGCATGCAGACAGCTCGCCAGGTGATTGAAAGTAACACTGATGTACAGCGAACAAAATAGCACAAAAAACGCCCTGCAGGCCTGAACAAATCGCATGTACAAGTTGTGAGCTTTGTGTTCAGTCATCTGCCGCGGACAGTCACATCGCATAATAACCGTGCGACAGCATATGGTTCAAGATGCTGCACTTCTTGCACGGTCGAAATGAAAAAGAAGTTGCTTTTGTTACATTCTCAAGGTACACCTGATTTAACCTTAAGTTGCATGCCCGCTGCGGCGAATTCGATTTCCCTAGGATAGTTTTTTCCGTGGGATTGTCTCATCATTCTTGGTCGTACACTTTTAGTATGCGGCTACTCATAGTATGGTGTGTTATAATATCAACAGCTTGTGAATTTTTAGGCATTTTAATTTCAATTCGCATGTTCTAGTGTACATTCATTAGGTTAACCTCTTAACACGAAAAGATCAAGAAAGTGCCATCCCTTGAACGATGAAAAGTATTTTTTTAACCACCATGCGTGACAAAAAGGGGGCCTACTGTAGTATAGCGAATATCCGTAAACATCCTGACTATCAACCAATCCTTTCTTCATTATATGAAATCATGAGATGATGGCCACGTTGGAAAAGAAATATTTCGCTGATATCACGTCAAGTGATGAAATAGCAGACATATTTTACATGTTACATTGGTAATTGACAGTGTACAACTTGGCGAACCAGGCAAAATGACGGACTACAACCTTTCTCTTGCAGCAATCCGTTATATAATTTTTCAGGATCTTAAGAGAATGTCTAATGACTTTAGGTGACAAATGGGCCGAGGCCACTGTATATACGAAGAATTCAAGTGTTTCAGCTGCTTCATATCATACCAGTGTTCTTCTCGCCGCAGCGGAGATGCAACCTCGGGTTCAGTGAAGCTTGCTTTGATCGGCGAAATATCTTTTTACTCGGTGCAGTGGAGATTCCCAGTAAGGACTTGAAAGTTTCGCGGCATTAGATATGTGTGGGCATCACAATTGGGAAACTTAGGTTGTTTTTGTCTGAAGGGACGTTGTATTGAAAATTTAAAACCAGGTATGGGATTTCTGTCGCGACATTTCTGAATGGCTGGGCAATTCTGTGGGTAATTGAGCTTGAAATGATACGTCGACAACAACTGAACGAGGAGAAATTGAGAAAGTCTTGTGATGCAAGATGGTCGCGTTTTTTAATAGTTGCTTGATGTGTGTTTATTACAGTTATTCCCAGAAAACTGTATTACCATGAATATTCTGGTAATATGTTCTCATCAGTCTTCGAGTATTTTTTTAATGCCCATACGAGAGTCGAAATTAGACTACCGTGAAAAGTGAACTGGCTAACAACTTATTCATTAAATTACACG
>LOND01000278.1:86681-104090 GCA_014220965.1 Paragonimus kellicotti
CAAAGCAAGGTACACCTGATTTAACCTTAAGTTGCATGCCCGCTGCGGCGAGAAGAACACTGGTATGATATGAAGCAGCTGAAACACTTGAATTCTTCGTATATACAGTGGCCTCGGCCCATTTGTCACCTAAAGTCATTAGACATTCTCTTAAGATCCTGAAAAATTATATAACGGATTGCTGCAAGAGAAAGGTTGTAGTCCGTCATTTTGCCTGGTTCGCCAAGTTGTACACTGTCAATTACCAATGTAACATGTAAAATATGTCTGCTATTTCATCACTTGACGTGATATCAGCGAAATATTTCTTTTCCAACGTGGCCATCATCTCATGATTTCATATAATGAAGAAAGGATTGGTTGATAGTCAGGATGTTTACGGATATTCGCTATACTACAGTAGGCCCCCTTTTTGTCACGCATGGTGGTTAAAAAAATACTTTTCATCGTTCAAGGGATGGCACTTTCTTGATCTTTTCGTGTTAAGAGGTTAACCTAATGAATGTACACTAGAACATGCGAATTGAAATTAAAATGCCTAAAAATTCACAAGCTGTTGATATTATAACACACCATACTATGAGTAGCCGCATACTAAAAGTGTACGACCAAGAATGATGAGACAATCCCACGGAAAAAACTATCCTAGGGAAATCGAATTCCGTGTTACCCAAAGACGATCACTGTAGGAGGTGCTTTGATTGAGGCAAAAAGTGATTTATTAAATGCTCTCAGATTCTCAGTGATTAAATTTTAAAGCAATCCAGGTCGTATATTGAATGGTTTCAGAACTGTATTTGCGAATCCTCATAGTATCAGACACTTCTACCCTAGTTCTTTGCAAGTGTTCAGACTACCAATAGAGTTAACCAGTCAGCCATGGTATCATCTCAGCTATGCGAGATAATCAATGCTGCATCATGTGCATGCGCGCACATCGCTAAATTGTCGTCGGTCGGTTCAGCGCTTGTTTCAAACGTGAATGCGTGATGAACACCATAACTGTTCAGTATAATCGGTACCATGGTTGACTGGTTAATTCTACTGGTAGTCTGAACACTTGCAAAGAACTAGGGTAGAGGTGTCTGATACTATGAGGATTCGCAAATACAGTTCTGAAACCATTCAATATACGACCTGGATTGCTTTAAAATTTAATCACTGAGAATCTGAGAGCATTTAATAAATCACTTTTTGCCTCAATCAAAGCACCTCCTACAGTGATCGTCTTTGGGTAACACGGAATTCGATTTCCCTAGGATAGTTTTTTCCGTGGGATTGTCTCATCATTCTTGGTCGTACACTTTTAGTATGCGGCTACTCATAGTATGGTGTGTTATAATATCAACAGCTTGTGAATTTTTAGGCATTTTAATTTCAATTCGCATGTTCTAGTGTACATTCATTAGGTTAACCTCTTAACACGAAAAGATCAAGAAAGTGCCATCCCTTGAACGATGAAAAGTATTTTTTTAACCACCATGCGTGACAAAAAGGGGGCCTACTGTAGTATAGCGAATATCCGTAAACATCCTGACTATCAACCAATCCTTTCTTCATTATATGAAATCATGAGATGATGGCCACGTTGGAAAAGAAATATTTCGCTGATATCACGTCAAGTGATGAAATAGCAGACATATTTTACATGTTACATTGGTAATTGACAGTGTACAACTTGGCGAACCAGGCAAAATGACGGACTACAACCTTTCTCTTGCAGCAATCCGTTATATAATTTTTCAGGATCTTAAGAGAATGTCTAATGACTTTAGGTGACAAATGGGCCGAGGCCACTGTATATACGAAGAATTCAAGTGTTTCAGCTGCTTCATATCATACCAGTGTTCTTCTCGCCGCAGCGGAGATGCAACCTCGGGTTCAGTGAAGCTTGCTTTGATCGGCGAAATATCTTTTTACTCGGTGCAGCGGAGATTCCCAGTAAGGACTTGAAAGTTTCGCGGCATTAGATATGTGTGGGCATCACAATTGGGAAACTTAGTTTTTTTTAATGCCCATACGAGAGTCGAAATTAGACTACCGTGAAAAGTGAACCGGCTAACAACTTATTCATTAAATTACGCGTGAATAGTTTGGCAGATTTAGGATTTTATACGAATCCAGCCGAAGCCCTGACTTTTCACAATTGGTGTCTCATCTAAAACCATAAACCTGACAAACTGTCTATTAGTAATACAATTTCTATGCTCAACAGTGGCGTTGGTGGATTCCAGCGTGAACTGTTCGAGAAATCCTGCCGGGGCAGTCGATCCCCTGGATCATTTGGTGGATTCCATATGAGACAGTGGGACGGGTGGGTAACCGAGTCCAAATGTGAAATTTCCGAGCTTCTGGCGTGGCTTCGTAGCTCAGCTGGTAGAGCGCTTGCCGCATCTTTGCATAATGTTGATGTCACCAATTCGAATCCAGCCGAGGTCCTGACTTCTCACAATTGGGTCTCGTCTGAAATCACAAATCTGCTAAACTACTTAGTAGTTGAATCATCAGCACTGTAGAATAGAAGATAAATTGACCGAAGTGATAGTACGGAGTTTCTTGTGGGATGGAGGATATCAAGTTTGAATAAGACATTTTAAGACACGGTTCATGTAATGTTTTCCGGAGTAGCATTGATAATTTATTTTTACTCAATAGCATACACGTCATCGATTTGGAATTTTAACAGTTATCCAAGGTTGGATATAAAACACTTGCATAAATAGGGTGTCTGATTCAATCGTGTGATTCATGCATTAGGCGGTGCATATTTAAGTCGGTTTATCAGAAATGAAGGTTTATTTAAATTTATATGTAGTTTTGTCATACATATACCAGTTGAATGTTTCAACGGATCTTCAAACAGATACTACACAAATATCTGAGATATCACATTCTGGAAGACCCATTTACTGGAGGAGTTTTTGTGATGATGGATGTATGAAGCGTCTGTTAGTAAGTGCAATGGGACATTGCGATCTTTTGTGTACAAGGCACTTCCGGGAACGAAGGGAAACAGAGGTGCTTCAAAACACTTATTAAGAACCGTATATATTTTTCTTAAGTTCGAACGTTGCTTCCACTCTGTGAAGGACAGAGCCACATTAGCAACGAAGGTTGTACCGCTCCCGAATATAAGGACGTACGGTTTAAGAAATGAATTGGCCGTGAGGCTATGAGGTTCCGTGATTGTTAACAGTTTCTTTTTCCTCGATTTGAGAATTATTAATGCACCCGCATTGTTGTGTCCTCTGCACCTAACAGAATCGGTAAGATGAAATAACTGATGTATATGGGATTAACTTTCATGACTGGTACCACATCGGCATATAAATTCCTACGATGACAGTACGGTCAAGTGAGTGACGGATGTTCGTTAATATCAAGCCGACTCTAAGTTACATCGATTCGGTGTATGGGAGGGGAATGATCCTCGTGGAGCCCCGTAACCAGTTTCCTGTCGTGGTCGTTGTTCAGGAGTGTCGCTGACTGGTAGCATCCTGTGTTGTGTGTGTGGGAGGGGGAGAGGGTTCACGCTATGCTAAGTTTGACGCCATTTTGAATGCTGCTTACATCGGCGTCACGGCAAGAGGAGAAATCGCACGGAGTCCATTGTAGAACGATATTTCTAGATGACAAGACGTTGTTGACACAAAGTATTGTATTCAAAGCCGTACGAGATGAACACTGACATATAACGAAGGTGCCAGGATTATTATCGGAACAGAAGAAAGAGTTAGAAGTCCAGCGGTAGCCGCAGCTACTTATGAGGGTTCGTTAATACTCCTACATCTGCTACACAAAAATGAAATAAGTATGACTGAAATGTTTTTGTTTTAATGCCGTAAACCATTAAGTGTTACTGCATTTCCTATCAAAACCTTATTACTTTTCATTTATTCGGCTGAAAGAGACTGGATGATCTATGACAGTTAATGCCAGAAAAGTGATGATTTCAGTCACATACTTTTTTACATCGCATCGACCTCCAAGGAGCCTACAAATTAACAATAGTAAGGTTACAGAAGAAAACTGAGCACATCTAAAGAGTGTTATACTTCGAAATTTCCTCATTTTCAACCAATAAAGTGTTAAAAAGTGGCCTCGAGGTGAATATATTCCGTCAGATAACCAAGTGCTTAAACTGTACTTGCGCTTGAAAACGCCATTTGCAAAAGCATGAAATTAAAGTGAGTGCTCCCAAAAATATGGCTTCGGTGCATAAAAAACGCCAGCTGTGCATCTTGAAATGGTGAAATGTTGGGTTGAACAACTTCCTGAATTCAGAAGTGAAGATATCTGACCATTAAGTAAGGAAGGAATGGATCGAACGCCCAGCACATTCCTCTATCCAATCAGCTGGCAAGCCGGATCAGTTTTCCGATTTTCTGAAACAGTCATAGCCAGTTACACGGTATGATGGTGGAATAACAAATGTAGTGCACAAAAAACTACAAAATGCAGCTGCCGTAAGTGTCAAGGTAAGCATGGCAAACCAAGAAAACAGAGCAGACCATCTCAGGTTCAACATGTCCAGAATAATGTTCCAACGTCAGACTGATAGGATCATCAACACGTAAACGATATTAATTACGCGCAGAACTACGTCTTACAAAAACCTCTTCCGTCCCCCAGTATTCAACGCTTGTTGTGGTCAAGCAACATGCCCGGCCCGGTTGAACTGAACTACATGTGTTCTGTTCAGTGACACGACCACCCAGCGTCGAACGGTAGCATATAATCCGATATGACGGAAGACGATGATCGCAAATTCACAGACGCGCTTGGTTATCTTGAGAGACACATCGTGGTGATGACGCCGCGAGCGAGATACGAACCAGCAATCCTGACAAAACACTCATATAGTGAGAATACAAGAACACCCTATAATACGTGACAGTAGTCAGGCGGAGACACGTATTCGGGTACTGAAGTAACCGGGGGGAAAATACACAAAGGAATATTGGAGTGTACTCTGGCCAGAAATGGTGCGCCCTATACATGAACGTGGCATTGATAAATGTGGCGTCCCGAGATTAGTGTTATGTACAAATTGGTGCTTATGTTCCAGGTGGTGTTGATGCACATACCCCCATATATTGGTTTTCCGAATAAACAATCTTTATGCCACCCGCGTTCGTAGCTCAAAATGGTGGGCGCCCTAATCGGGATTGAGGATGTAGGCCGTGTGACTGCAGACGTTCGAGAATGAGGACGTCCGAAACTTCCAAAAACATTTTGAGAACGTGGTGTAAGTGGGGCTGAAAATCGACCGGGCGACGCTGGTGACCCTGCGTGTGCACCTGAAGGGCAGGGCGAAGGCAGTGCAGAAGAGGCCCGCAAAGCTGGAGTGGGTCGTCGCAGAGGAGGTGCTGATCGCCGAATTCGGCAATGCGACGATTTAAGAGCCCCTGGCTTAACCCCATTGACAACACAATTGTTTACGCTGTGGCACTGAGGGTAGAACTGTCAAGGGCTCTGTCGGAGTTGGACCAGGATTCGGGACGATACATGCTGATTGATTAGTCTATGAAGGGAATGCCACCAGTTGTTTGGGTGCAGCTTATGATTGCTATCATCCCACGCCCGATGAATTTTGAAGAACTAGATGATGTGGCCCAGCAGTTACTGACGGAAAACTGACTGATGGTCGATGAATTGAAAGCAAACAAACAAACGAAATGGACGGCCTTCGGATTACAATGGAACAGCCAACTTAGGAAGTGGTGGCTTTGAAGGTGAGGATGATGGACGAAAAGTGCAGCAACTTGTGCTACGGACGCAGAAGACTTGGACACTGACAAAGATTCTGCCCATCAGGCAAGAGAAGACGGTACTTAAATAAACGTTTTGCGGATTGCTTCTTGTTTACGAATGGAAACCCGGCAATGGATGCGATCGATACGATCGCAGTTTAGGCTAGAGTATAAATCAATGGTAGCTTGGAGTGCTGTTTGATTAGCACAGGGGTAGCAATTTCAGTGATTCGGCCAAGGACAGGGATACTCATTGGGCCGAGTGTAACGATTGTTGGAGCAGTGGATGAATTCACTTCCAAAGTCAATTACCTGGAGGAGTATGATGAATCAATGATCATGTGATCAAGCCACTTTTTGTCATTCCTCCCAGCGCACATCAGACTATACTAGGAGTAGATTTTTTAATTTGTGTATAAGCTGTGATTGATTTGAAAAATGATTAGTTTGTAACGAGGTCTAGGGTGATTTCACTGATGAGAAAGCGTAAACCACAGCTTGGGTAAATTGTAGCGAACTCACTCAGATCGATTGCAACCTGTAACAACCGGTTAGTGAATGAAGCAATAATCAACTTTCGGACATTGTTCACCGTGGACCAGGGTCCGTACGTTTATTGTGGCTGAACTGAACACGAATGTTCTTATTGAGCCAAAGCGACCTCGACCTTATGGTCCATAAGGAATTCCAACGCACTTTCTGGATGAGATTGAACGGCAAATGAAAAATATGCTGAGAGAAGAAATCCCCGAGGGAGTGTGTAGCCCATTCGATTTTCCCGTCCTGTTGGTGAAGAAACCTAATGGGGAGTTTCGACTTCGTGTCCACTTCAGATGGTACAGCGGGGTTACGGTCAATAAATTCGTGGTTGTTTCTGCGGTGTAACAAGTTTATGTGAAGCTACAGAACACAGATATTCACAATGTTGAAATTGCGGTGTGGATATTGACAAGCTTCAGTGAAGCGATCCGACCGAGATAAAACAACCTTCATTGGGAAGGAAAAACAGTATCGATTCAAACGCATGTGGTTTTGATTGTTCGCTGCCCCTTTAACATTCAGACGATCAATGTTTGGGACTTCCGATGGATTATCTAATACTGCTGTCCATGAAGCTGATATCATAGTCTACAACGTCAATGAGTCAGAGCATTCGATATGTGTTTCAGCTGTGTTGTAGAAGATTGAACCAGGCGCCCTACGAATCAATGGTTCAGAGTCATAACTGGTGAAACAAACAGTGGTAGTACCCGGCCATAAAGTCGGTCAGGGGAGGGTCCAACCACTGCTCTAGAAACTGCTGGCGATCGAGGCTATTCCGGTGCCAACATCGAAGAGGACGTTGCGACAGTTTCTCGGTCGCGTCGGGTTCTACAGCCGTTTCATTAAAAACTTCAATGAACTCGCCAGTTCATTATACGAAACATTGAGAAAGAATTTCCAGTTCTGTTCAGAAAAGTCAATCAAGCGCTTGTCAAAGTCTAACAAATGATGAAGAAAGGACAACCAACCCTGAAAATGCCAGTGACTAAACAGAACGATATTGTCACAACCGATGCAAGTGATGTAGGTATGAGAGCTGTACTGAAGCCGGAAGGAGGTGTTGTTGTTGACTATGCCAGTGAGATATTAGCGTCTGCCGAACGAAACTGTTCAGCGACAGAAAAAGTGTCTGGCGATAGCGTTGGCCTTGGGGAGATGGAAGTCATACTTACTGGGCCAACGTTTTCACGTGGTGACCGACTTCAGACGCTTAAATTGAATTGACTCAACGAGAAATCTCCAAGGAGAGCTTGCTCGTTGGGCGTTGTAACTACGTGAGTATAACTTTACAATTTGCCGTGTTTGGGAAAGAGAACCGTATTCTTGATTTACTCTCCCGAGCGTGACGCATGGATGAGGTCCACAAGGATGTCATCGGAGTTGGCAGTATTGAGTTGGAGAACGACTCTAGAAAGTTAAAAGCAGCACAAAAGATGGGTTCGGCGGTCCGAGAGATGAATGACCAACTTCTATTGGAGGACCAACTGTCAGATGGCAAAGGGCATCCAAAGATGAAGCTTTCAGAGTGCAGATTTGCGATTGAATAGTGACGGAATTTTAGTACACCAACTGCAGGAGGGAAAAGACGTGCCGATATTGCCGTCGGAGTTGTGAGCACTTGTGAAGGAATGTCATCAGCTGGCTCATACGGGATGTCATCCGAACTTACGAAATGCTGAAGCAAAGGGCATACTGGCCTGGAATGAAGGATGATGTCAACAATTATGTACTGACCTGCCAACAATATACACTGGTGAAGGGCACTAACTACTCCGACCAATATCCCACTCAGCCAATCCAAGTCATTGAGATTGGGGAATTATGGTCGGCGGACGTGATAGACCGACCCATTTTCAGTAACCATTTACGGAAACCAACACATCGTCGTCATGATGGAACATTTCATAAGATGGATCGAAGCAGCTGATATACCCGATCAGCGTGCAAGCACTGTATGCAGGGCGGTGATGGAACACATCGTTGCAGACCATGGAATACCGCGAGGCATATTGACTGATCAAGGTCCCTGCTTCGAAAGTGAAGAGTTTCGGAACTGTTTGAAACGCTTAGAAATCAAGAAGGTTCTCACAATACCACACCACCCCCAATCAACTGAATTGACGGAAGGAAACAATAACGCACTCAAAGAGTGGTTGGTGGCAAAAGGAGAGGGCTGGGAAGAAACGTTACCATTGATTTTGTTGGCCCACCATTATTCACTAGAAGGAACAACGGAGAAATGATCGTTCAAGCTAATGTATGAGCGCGCGCCACGCCTGCTGATTGATCAGAAGAGACTACGGATGAGAGCGCGTGGATTAGCAGAAACTTGAAAGTTAGCCAACCAGAACCTGACAAGTGTACAAAGGGCTACCAAGGAACAGTCAGTTGCCAAGTTACCAGGTCGATGTACTATGCTTGAATCTGGTTCGAAGGTTAAGTGCAGAGACCTGGATGCAGGAAGCTCTTAAGAAAGTGTAGGAGACCATATGTAGTATTGGAACGTGGCTGCCCAGTATACTTGAGTAAGGATGAGCAACATCAGCACCTGGTTCATGGAAGTCAGTTATGTAAATGGTATGACACTCCGATCGGATGAGAATGCGCAACAGGTGTGTCCATATCACCAAGCCCGGCACACAGATCATCGGGAAAACGGAGAGAGACTGAACTACTTTTGTTACAGCTTGATCAAAATTTGCGGGGGCAGAGTGTAGTGAGGGAGGTAGATCACTCTATACTGCTTCTCTGTAATCAGGAAATTGTGTTTTCTATATATGAACGTTGCACTGGCAAATGTGGCGTCCCTGCATCAGTGTTATGTGCAAATGAGTGTGTTCGAGATGGTATTGAAGCATATACCTTCGGAATGAACATTTGAATGAACACTACTCTTGTTATCAGCGTTCCTGGCCTACAACACCGAATGGTTCGGTTAGTGATGCAAAGTCACGCTTGCCGTTTTTGTTCGTCTTTTCGTCGGATCCATTGCAAGGCCCAAGCGTTCACCTTGTGTGTCATACCCTAACCAGATATCTTTGGTAAACGAATTTTGTAAAGCCCGGTGGAATCTGTGGTGGATTGTCCACGGAATATTAATACGGTTGATAGAAATAACATTTTCCAGGTTGTTGTAGAGGAAACGGATAATCTTGGCCCCAGGATTAACGCGATTTTCTCCGCAAATTGCTCTCATTCGGTTCAAATGATGAGTGCAAAAAAGCCAGTCTGTTCCGCTCCGAAACATGTGCGACAGTGATACAAGTACAGGGGCACAATGACCTGCAGAGATTCTTGAATCAAAAGACTAAAGGACAGTTATTAGAAATGGTATTTAATGTCACTATGCCACCAACGAGTATGGCGTAATAGAGGTTGAGGTGGTAACAAAATGGCGAAGGTTATTTGTAGATAATTCTTGGAAGTTCTGTTCATTCTAACTGGACAAAATCTTGTTCTCAAGGGAATGGGCGGTTTTGGAGGAAAATAGTGGGCTTTCCTAACAGTTAATTAGGTGGACCTTTTAAGACGGTGTTGGTTTGAACCCAACCATTATCTTGACGATGCAACTGATGCAAAATCTGTGGTATGATTATTGCGTGCTTTGAAATAGTAAACGAAACCAGACTCCTTAACATTCCGAAGATGAAAAGGGCGATTTTTAACACACCGTGATTAAAAACTGCCTAAAATCGTGAAGTTATCCTTCTACGGGTAATTGGTGTTATTTGCACACTTATACCTTCTAAATGAATTTAAGTGCAGACTTGGAACGTGAGCGAATTCCATAAGGAACCATGACGGGTAAATAATACCAACCAATCGTGTTTTAACTCACAGTCCCGATGCCGATCAGAAATATTTCGAATTGCCCCCAAATGTGTGATTAGTACAAATCCATAAATATTGTACAGGATAATTAGAAACAGACGTTATGACTTACGATCCACAAATATCTTACGATGCTCTACCGCATGTTTCCCAATCACTAAGTGTCACTCAGCGACGAGTAAGCCAGTCTATTTTTCTCTCTGACTCTGCTCACAAGCTTTTATCATATATTATCTGTACGTTCTTCCGACGAACGTTGAGTGACGCACGTATAACCAACGACGCCAAATATCAGAAACCAAATCAAGTCGCTGGAAACGTGGTACTATTAATATAAACAATATGATCAAGTACAAGAAACGAAACGTCAACTTGTTTGCGTTTACGGGATAAAGTACAAGGATTGACCGCAATAGGGCGTCAAGGGTTCAACTATACAGCTGCAAGCGCGGACGATTGACAGGAAAGACGGACCGTCGAAATGCGATCGGATAGGTCTGATGTGTGACGTAATACCAGGCATTCAGACAGATTGATCAGTTGATGATAATGTCACGACAGCCCGTAGGAAGGTCTATTAACAGGGGTTTGGGAGGGAGCGATTGACAAACAGAGACGGGTTTGTGGGCACGTCGGTGAAAATCAATGACCGGAGGAAGCGGACTGGAAGGGTTTGCATTTTGGATGCGGGCTGTGGGAATAACGACGCCAAGCGACTAGTCACTCAGAGTCAGTGGAAGGAGTGAGACGACATCAATCAAAGGAACTTTGACATCCGCAAATGTCCCACATCAGCCGTCAAAATACTACGCAAGTGCCCACCGCTGAAGGACGGCACAAGTCAACTTCTGGTTCTCGCCTAACCTTACGCAAGACGTGCACAAAAGTAAACAAAATTCATGAGGGATTTCGAAGTAGACCTCTAAAAGATACACTTTGCCGAATCCATTCTTATCCGGCTTGAATTAAGTGTATCTCTCTAACGTCCCATGTGTCGAACAGTAATTGATTGAAGCCGTCGACTTTGACTACTACCCTACCCTCCTAACGGAGCTAAAGCTCTTTCGCTCGACCCTCTCCATGCGGCAATCCATCTGTTCGATCTCTTAAATTCTGACTTGTATCCCCCGATCTCTTGTCTGGATTATTGGAAACAGTTACATCGCACCTGGCATCAGAATGTACGAAATTTTACTTCGGAGAACACGTTTTGCTTCTCGTCATTGTGTTTTCATGCTCATCAGATTATGCAGTTTTCTGTCCGGATACGAAGTCGTGAATGCATTGTGACGCAAGGCTACTCTGAATAGCACATCGATATGCCTCGGCAAGTTAGCACATCTTCCGGGTAAGAGCATAATGAATTATAGTAGACATTGTTAAGTATAAATGAAAAATGGATTAGCGCGTACAATAACACATAGACGTACAATTTTCTGTCACATCCTACAACCGATATATGGAACGTTAACGATGATAGGGCGTGCCGCTTTGATTGTACCGAAAATGCCTTTGCAGTTTGTTTGCGAACCTTACTGTCTACGCATTGATTGCTAGGAAACTATAAACCAATTGCTCAGCGATTAAAAAAGTGTGGCTTAATTTGAATGGTTTATCAGTACTTCATTTTTCCAGAGTGCCTGCAATAGTTGGTCGTAGACTTGTTTATTGTGGAACTAAAGATTTTTTGGTTAAATGGTTTTCTTGAAATATTCTGATGCCATCTTACGGTATCTCATACCTCTTCCTGTCTTGCGCTGAAATGTTTTGCAGAACTTCTTCCCGTAACAAAATAAAATGTCTATCTATTGTGGCTATTAATTTTCTTTTAGTAGTGAAGATCAGTTGGAAAAGTTCTCAAGCGAGACGTGATTGGTTGCCATGACTTTGAGGTCATGTAGAGACCGAATTCGAAATCTGATAGGCTGATCAAGATTTTCGCTTACTTACTTATAGATGTGTTCAACGCCCTAAAAGGCTAGTAGTGCGTGAACATGGGTATAACAGTATCGACGTTCCCAACCAAAGTAATCTTTCTCAATATTCATGGGACCATACAGAAGGTACTATTTCGCTTAACATAGCCGGAATCTGTTTCATCTTAAGATTATGATCACTTCGATATCGTCAGATGCTGAAGTGCGACAACTGATATGTACCTTGGCCCATGCACCAAGGTATGTTGAGATCCGAGCCACCGAAAAGCCGCATTATTCAATGTAATTTAGGAATTCAGCTGTGACTATAAAAACTCAAGATGGGGTGTTTATCCCGTGCTCTGGCTCTATGCCCGAAAATTCACCTCGGTAAGTTAGAATAATTTGAATCGTTTTTCATCATACGTGTTTTCCTACGAAAGTGTTGGTTTAAAATATTCAGACGGAGAATAATTTCAAGAAGTATCACTCGGGGGTTGTCTAGGTAATGAAAACTCAAGGAAAAGTTCTAAAGTGGAATGAAAGTCAACGATCGGGTTTCCTTCAATTTATCACAATAGGTCATAAGTCGGTATATTCAGCCTTGTTGCAGATGACGTTGGCTGTCGTTATTCAGATATTTTGGTTGGTAAGACTCAATCAAAGCGGAACGATCAGCCCACGTTCTACTATATACATTCTCTCTATGAAGTATGTGAACTACAGGTTCCAAATTATACTTGCCCAAATTCCTTTTGGAAGTACGTGCAAGTTTCCGAAATCTCTGTTGTTTTCATCACAGAAGACAAGAGTTGACAGTGCGAGAAGTAGCGCGTGGACCTTTAATTTACTTTAGGTGATGTACAAATACCATTTGATTACAATTCACAACGTTGATTTACCACATAATGGGGCTTTAACAATCAGTATTAGTAGACTCAAAGTTTTAGTCTCCATACGCAGAACTCAGTAGAAAAAAATATCGAAATGGACCCACGATTTGGCAGGCAGTATTTCTGGCTTACTGAAAAGAGCTGGGAAGCCAAACGTAAGCCGACTAACCTCCATCAAAACAACTTCATGGGATATGCAGAAAGTACGGAACTCAATTTGGACATATTATATCCATTATTTTTAATACTGAAATGTCGGACTTGACACAGGTCACATGGTGACGCTAGCCCATTTAACATATATGTCGAGTGAAGAATGAGTTTCGCATTACCATATAAGTTAGGTAGTCGAATGTATGCAACGAATTTGAGACCCGTGATACTAACGCTAAGGGACAACGTAACGTCCGGCTATTTGCCACGTTTACCACCACTCCTCAAAGTTGACGTCACTGTTACAGTACGTTTGGTACCCGACTGGTCTGGAAAGTGATAACGAAATTGTGGAAAAATACTGATGACATCCTCAAAAGAGTAAACCGCTGGCTACAAAAGGACTGGATATCGAGTAGATTACGATACAACAATAAACGAATCTGAGTCACCCAGGGTGAATTCACATACATTATGAACAAACGGAAACAAATAATAAGCGAGCGATGATCAATAATCATTTTTGAGGGGTATCATCAAAAAGACAAACATAGGCTATGATGGAGGTAAACCTGCGCCTGTCCAATCCAATCTTGGTACCACACGGGTGCAATCATCGATTATTCGAAATAAAATCAACCAGTCATTCGGAATCTAGGGCTGATTAACAAAATCGTTTATCAATTCAGAAGTGGGCGAGAATCGGGGAGAGTCCCTACAACGAAGTCAATCAAGCACACTGTGTATTGATCATTGATAGTACTATTACAAAAGTGAAAACTCAACTGGAAGTAGTGTTTTATCTCTACTGTCTCCGAGTGACTGTACCTCACATCAAACGGCCTTATTTCTATCCACTTTATTGACATATGATATTAATCCCTATGAAGCATTCCTTCTACGCGATGTGATAATCATGCCTTATAGGGTAACTCCGTCACAACGAGACTGGACCTTGACGTGGTGTGACGGCTTGCGCATCTCGATGACCTATTGGGCTAAACTGGACGGTGTGATCACCACACCGATAGAGTCACTCATACCAGGCAGGCCAATGGGTAGAGGTCTGACAAACCAGTCTCCTGGTCCTCCAGGTTGGGGGTTGGAAGGTTGGCATCCTTATAACACCAGAGATGGGAGTTAGGAAGCAGGTTGAAGCAAGACCCTTAATTCAGACCACAAAGAAAAGTACCAGTTCTGGTACATTGCCACCCAACCGCTGCCTTGCGGTACAGGCTTTTGAGCCAAAGGCTTTGGTTGAGAACCCTAATCGTTCTCCTGTCTAGGTCTGGGCGTCCTGGCAGTATCTCAGCCCACACACAACCATGAATATTCACAACAACAATAAATCCATACTGCATCGGCCGTCTCGCAGTATAAACCGGGTCGCCCTATCTGCTGCATACAGCAGATAGGTCAGCAAGCGGCTCTAGCACGAACGCTAGACTCGTTGCACGTTGATGTCTGCTGTATCTCGGAGACTAGAATCCATGACAGTAGTCAACGTATGGAACTAACAGCACCCGCATTGTCTACCCGATACTGGTTATACACTTCGGGTGACTCCACAGCCGCTGTTACAGGTCAGGCTGGGGTAGGTATAGTTCTCAGCACGACGGCCGCAGCCGCATTAGTAGATTGGATTCCTGTTAACAGTAGACTTTGTGCCGTCCGCTTGGCAGGTTCTGTTAAAACCAGCTCTAGACGCAAGACTTTCAGAAATTTATTCATTGTCTGCTTATGCTCCTACTGACTGTAGTGACATCGGCGTCAAGGACGCATTTTACTCGGATCTGGCCACTCTCCTTCGGTCGACACGTGGCTCTGATATAGTCGTTCTGGCCGGAGATATGAATGCCCAGGTCGGTCGCCTTGGTGAAGCCGAATCTCGTTTAGGTGGTAGGTTTGGGATAGCATCACATCGATCAGATAATGGTGGGCGATTGTTGCAGCTGTGCGCTGAGCATAATCTATTTTTAGCCAGTACTGGTTTTAGGCATCGTGCACGTCAATGCTATACTTGGCGCCCGCCTTCTCCGAATCAGGCCTGGTCTCAGATAGACCACATAGCCGTTAGTTATAGGTGGCGGGGTTCCATTCAAGACTGTCGTTCTTATTGGAGCACATGCTTGGATTCAGATCATGCGTTGGTACGTTGCCGTTTTGTTCTTACTTTTGCTGGGCAACGACCCCACCGACAGCAACGGTTAGCTGTTGAGAAACTGGCTTTACCATCGGTTAGGCATAATTACCAAACCAGCTTAGAAAGCTGCCTTAGTGGTACTCACTCCGAAGACCCTAATAGCTGCTGGACTCAAATCTCACAGGCCATTCAGAAAGCAGGCGGTACAGGGGTACATGGGGTAAACAAACATTGGATTTCAGAGAAATCCCTGGAGTTGTTGGAAGCCAGACGGAGGGTTCCTCCTGGTAGTTCACACAAGTCTAGAAGAGATATCCGTAGGAAACTGAAACGTAGTCTAAAGGCTGATCGTGAGGCTTGGTTAGTGGAAAAAGTTAAGGAAATGGAAACCGCATTTGCCTCAGGGAACATCGGTAAACTGTTTAAGCTGATCCGTGCCACTGGTCCCAGGCGACCGTCGGTCAGTGAAGCTATCAGCGAGGTAGATGGTACACTAATCTGTAATAAGTCCAGAAGGTTAGAGCGTTGGGCAGAACACTTTGAGGGTCAATTTAGTTGGCCTGCTGCTTCTATTGCGTTGCCGCCACAAACTTGTGATGTAGCACCCTGGTCGGTAGATTTGGAACCACCCACTGAGACTGAGGTTCGCAATTGCCTTTCGGC
Source organism: Paragonimus kellicotti (assembly GCA_014220965.1). Taxonomy (NCBI): domain Eukaryota; kingdom Metazoa; phylum Platyhelminthes; class Trematoda; order Plagiorchiida; family Troglotrematidae; genus Paragonimus; species Paragonimus kellicotti. The sequence continues at coordinate 102,577 of LOND01000278.1, forward strand.
TCTCAATCGTAATAGGGCTGCTGGCCCAGATGATCTCGTGCCGGCACTTTCAAAGAAGGTGGAGAGGCGTTAGTAGAGGCATTGACTCAGTTGTTTCAACTTGTGTGGACGACGGAGACCATCCTCCGTGCTGGGGTCACTCGATAATAGTTCCCATATTTAAGAAAGGAGCCCGGGGCTCTTGCGAAAACCATAGAGGGATTAGTTTGACCCCAGTCATTTCAAGGGTTCTAGCATCAATTATACTTCGTCGACTCACTGCAGTTCGGGAAGTAAACATTAGGGAAGAACAGGCAGGGTTTCGCCCTGGGCGGGGTTGTATAGATCACATTTTTACCCTTCGTCAAATTCTGGAGCAGCGTCATGTGTACCGCCGGCCAACAATCGCCGTATTCCTCGACTATAAAGGTGCGTTTGATTCGGTGGACCGATCTACACTTTTAGAGTCGCTTAGACGTAGGGGTGTACCGACTAAGTATGTGAACATACTGTCGGCGCTTTATTCCCATACCTCAGCTCAGGTTAGGGTTTACGGTGAACTGTCTGACAGTTTCAGCACCAGGAGCGGCGTACGTCAAGGCTGTCCCCTTTCGCCATTTTTGTTCAATTTCGTCATAGACGAAATAATGGAGGACTGTCTGCGGCACTCAAATGATGCCGGCGTGGACCTCCTACCTGGTGAAAGACTGACTGATCTTGATTATGCTGACGATAAGGTATTGCTGTTTGACAACTTTCAAAGCGGCACAAACAACACTGGACGCTATTTCGCGTTCTGCCAAATACTTCGGAATGCGCTTTGCAGCCTCAAAATGCAAAGTGCTTCTGCAAGATTGTTGTGATCACGTAGATTTAATGTTAGATAATGAAGTCATGGAGGTTGTTGACCGGTTTGTATACCTGGGAAGCTGCATCAGCGGTGGCGTCGGAGGTGTAGGGAATGAAATAGAAGCGCGTATTTCCAAGGCTAGGGTGGTGTTCGCTAATCTAAGACACCTATGGCGACAGAGAGGTATTTCCCTAAAGCTTAAGGGTCGTGTATATCAAACAACAGTGAGGGCCGTATTACTTTACGGCAGCGAAACCTGGCCACTCAGGGTAGAGGACGTGAACCGTCTCCAGGTATTTGACCACCGATGTCTGCGTTCAATCGCTCGTATCGGGTGGCACCAGCGAGTAAGCAACGAGGAGGTTAGGAAGCGGGTGTTTGGCACTGATTGTCAAACGAGTTCTTTCGTTCAATCCTTAACTTGCATAGACTTGAATAGTTAGGTCATGTACTAAGGATGTCAGCTAGTCGGCTGCCACACCAAGCACTCTGTGCCAACTCTGTGACCGACTGGCGCAAGGTGCGAGGTGGACAGATGATGACCTGGCGTAGACAAATGAAATCGTTCACGAAGGGGTTGGTCACTGTAGGTCGGGTTCGTCTCCCGGGCTGGGGCCTCGCGACTCACAGAGTCGGTGGCTTGAGACATTAGGTGAGATGGCGGCTAATCGTGCTCAGTGGCGTG
>LOND01000278.1:104190-122431 GCA_014220965.1 Paragonimus kellicotti
AGTTGGAAGAAGGTTGGCATCTTTTTCCGGAAAAAGTACCAGTTCTGGTACATTGCCACCCAACCGCTGCCTTGCGGTACAGGCTTTTGAGCCAAAGGCTTTGGTTGAGAACCCTAATCGTTCTCCTGTCTAGGTCTGGGCGTCCTGGCAGTATCTCAGCCCACACACAACCATGAATATTCACAACAACAATAAATCCATACTGCATCGGCCGTCTCGCAGTATAAACCGGGTCGCCCTATCTGCTGCATACAGCAGATAGGTCAGCAAGCGGCTCTAGCACGAACGCTAGACTCGTTGCACGTTGATGTCTGCTGTATCTCGGAGACTAGAATCCATGACAGTAGTCAACGTATGGAACTAACAGCACCCGCATTGTCTACCCGATACTGGTTATACACTTCGGGTGACTCCACAGCCGCTGTTACAGGTCAGGCTGGGGTAGGTATAGTTCTCAGCACGACGGCCGCAGCCGCATTAGTAGATTGGATTCCTGTTAACAGTAGACTTTGTGCCGTCCGCTTGGCAGGTTCTGTTAAAACCAGCTCTAGACGCAAGAACTTCAGAAATTTATTCATTGTGTCTGCTTATGCTCCTACTGACTGTAGTGACATCGGCGTCAAGGACGCATTTTACTCGGATCTGGCCACTCTCCTTCGGTCGACACGTGGCTCTGATATAGTCGTTCTGGCCGGAGATATGAATGCCCAGGTCGGTCGCCTTGGTGAAGCCGAATCTCGTTTAGGTGGTAGGTTTGGGATAGCATCACATCGATCAGATAATGGTGGGCGATTGTTGCAGCTATGCGCTGAGCATAATCTATTTTTAGCCAGTACTGGTTTTAGGCATCGTGCACGTCAATGCTATACTTGGCGCCCGCCTTCTCCGAATCAGGCCTGGTCTCAGATAGACCACATAGCCGTTAGTTATAGGTGGCGGGGTTCCATTCAAGACTGTCGTTCTTATTGGAGCACATGCTTGGATTCAGATCATGCGTTGGTACGTTGCCGTTTTGTTCTTACTTTTGCTGGGCAACGACCCCACCGACAGCAACGGTTAGCTGTTGAGAAACTGGCTTTACCATCGGTTAAGGCATAATTACCAAACCAGCTTAGAAAGCTGCCTTAGTGGTACTCACTCCGAAGATCCTAATAGCTGCTGGACTCAAATCTCACAGGCCATTCAGAAAGCAGGCGGTACAGGGGTACATGGGGTAAGCAAACATTGGATTTCAGAGAAATCCCTGGAGTTGTTGGAAGCCAGACGGAGGGTTCCTCCTGGTAGTTCACACAAGTCTAGAAGAGATATCCGTAGGAAACTGAAACGTAGTCTAAAGGCTGATCGTGAGGCTTGGTTAGTGGAAAAGTTAAGGAAATGGAAACCGCATTTGCCTCAGGGAACATCGGTAAACTGTTTAAGCTGATCCGTGCCACTGGTCCCAGGCGACCGTCGGTCAGTGAAGCTATCAGCGAGGTAGATGGTACACTAGTCTGTAATAAGTCCAGAAGGTTAGAGCGTTGGGCAGAACACTTTGAGGGTCAATTTAGTTGGCCTGCTGCTTCTATTGCGTTGCCGCCACAAACTTGTGATGTAGCACCCTGGTCGGTAGATTTGGAACCACCCACTGAGACTGAGGTTCGCAATTGCCTTTCGGCTCTCAATCGTAATAGGGCTGCTGGCCCAGATGATCTCGTGCCGGCACTTTTCAAAGAAGGTGGAGAGGCGTTAGTAGAGGCATTGACTCAGTTGTTTCAACTTGTGTGGACGACGGAGACCATCCTCCGTGCTGGGGTCACTCGATAATAGTTCCCATATTTAAGAAAGGAGCCCGGGGCTCTTGCGAAAACCATAGAGGGATTAGTTTGACCCCAGTCATTTCAAGGGTTCTAGCATCAATTATACTTCGTCGACTCACTGCAGTTCGGGAAGTAAACATTAGGGAAGAACAGGCTGGGTTTCGCCCTGGGCGGGGTTGTATAGATCACATTTTTACCCTTCGTCAAATTCTGGAGCAGCGTCATGTGTACCGCCGGCCAACAATCGCCGTATTCCTCGACTATAAAGGTGCGTTTGATTCGGTGGACCGATCTACACTTTTAGAGTCGCTTAGAACGTAGGGGTGTACCGACTAAGTATGTGAACATACTGTCGGCGCTTTATTCCCATACCTCAGCTCAGGTTAGGGTTTACGCCTTGATGTTGTATGTTTGAATATAGACGTAGCTATTTTTTAGTAGTTAGGTCCACTTCCCCTCCCCTCCTCTGTTTTCTTCTTTCTTCCTATATAAGTTTTTTTCTTTTTTGTTCTTCGTGGTTGTGTGGCAGTCAAGCATCAGTGTGAACCACTGATGTATTGCTGTCTATGATGATGATGATGATTTTTAATTTCAGTAAGTCAATTTAATCAACTGTCCCCTTATCACACTGAGCAATTAGGCTGTTTTTCTCAGTTTATCTATCATTCCAACCTAGCTCCACGTAATCAGATTATCTCTAAATTAAATTTTGAACCTAATCTAAGAATGCTGTTCTGCGCAAGACCGTGTCGTCATTCTTACGCGTAGCACGCTATCTGTGAATCAACCTAGTTAATGAAGTATATCTGTGCGTGCCCTCAGCAACCTGCCAAGCTGATTCAACAAGGTCCACTAGCAGGCTGTCGAAAGTATTTGAGGTCCCTAGACTCAAGCCTAAAAAAGGGGATAGCCCACCCCCACCTTTACTGATTTTCCTACGACTGCAGAACACTATCATACCACAGATAAACGAATCGCCGTTCACCACTTTTTCCTCGCGCCATGTCTCCGTGATGTCTGCTATAAATCCGTTTCGTAGAATATAGATATCTTGGAGTTTACGCAATTTTTGAATCACATTGGTGTATAGAATTCCACGGGACAGTTTTGCTGCCTATAATAAACATGACGGACGGACTTACTTGAGGCGATTCATCGAGTGAGAAGGTCCGAATCAACGGGTTTAAATATGTTTCGAGATGACTATCACCTACTGAAATGGTGATGAATCAGGGTTTCATTAAAGTCGTGAACTGATTTCGGCATATGCATGAAAGTCATTTAAGATAATCTCATAGGCAATTGCATCGGACTTTGTGAAAGTATACAGTTTTTTTAACTCAGATCTGACGTTTGTTTGCTAGGTTAATACCTCCGAGCCTGTTACCTGGTTGCAGATCGTGTAATGGTTTTCCAGCCTCAGGCTAACTGCAAAACAACCAGGCTCATCTGAATAATGAGCATTTGTACAGAAGAGAAGATCATACCATTACAATGCGTTAGACTCAGGTTTCTCGTCGAATCCCACACATCCCTTTCTTGACGGAACTAGGACCTGCTGCGCAGCTTCACGTCTAAAAGAACTATTTATGCTTCAACGAGAGCAGATAAGCCCGTTGACTGCGCCGCGTCCGCATTTACAACAGATATCCTCAGTCTCCACAAACCTTTTATTTGTCCCTGGAGAGGTGTACGGAATAACACAACCATCCAACAGGTATACAAATTGTGTTAGGTGTCATTTTTGACTGCAATCTATCTGAAGGGCTTCTATGCCAATTTATTCCTCAGCCCGCAGCGCGTGGTAGTAAATGTCGCACCCAACTCGAATAGGGTTGCTCCAGTCACACCTTTTTTATGGACTTGAAAAATATCCTGCTCTCATGACAATTTCGTTTTTTATAAAACTGTCTGCAAGTATAAATTGTCATCTACCACAACCCCTACTAACTGATCAGGATGCTGGCTATCGGCTGTGCTTCCCAGCAGTAATATCATCGCCTAATTATCCCGTTTGTTAAAGACCACTACTTGGTGGCCTCTTAGTCTTGTTTATAGAAGCTTACCGTATGCGGTTTGTGACGGAATTCATCTGCTTCATTACACTGCACCAGATATCAGTATGATGTCATTGCCAAGCTGGCGTAAATTCCTTCATCTATCCCAAATAACATTGGGGTTGCCATATTCAGTGTTAGGACACCTATAGGGATAGGTTAACAAGTTTTTTTTGTGCCTACGCCGGAGATCCTCGTCACTGACATACGTTGCCTTGATGGAACGCTACTTCAGGATTCCAGCGCCATACTACGCATCTTATATTCTTTAGCCAAATTGCAGTGCATGTTTAATGTATGTGTAATCTCTGCTTTTCTGGGGAAACCGAAGGCTCTATTTACTATTCGGACCAGTTTCAATATTCTCACAATCACACACAAGGAAACGTTGTTTGGATTGAATACTCTTCAGCAGCCTTCTTTGGGCTGTCGGATTTGAATACCTGGTTGGTGCTATGAAAAGTGCCTATCACAATTGAATTTTGTTCGTTTTGTGACATAAAACCCAACACAGTGTGGTTCCGAATTAGCCGGCGATTAATTTTATCGTCGGCTTATCGCTCGTGTGTGCACTATACAGCATACAGAGGCAGTAGTACTAGCTGGAGACTTGCGTGTCCAAGTAATGGATTTAAACAGGAAACTTGGAAGTGGGTTTTGTATAATAGATATATCGACCACATCTTGTTGCATCTCATCGAATACGTACCGCAACCTTTGAGGTTACATCCTGAGAATACGATTGGCGTTCTGAAGAAGTATGGCTGAATCATTAGGTACACACAGCCACAAATCCCAGCTCACATCAGCAACCATGGCAACCTAGTACTGACCACTGAGTTTTGTGCACGCAGTGAGATCGATTTCAGCTGGAAATGGCTGCTGCCTCCTTTACTCGGAGTTGCCGTCGACTAGTTGTCAAATTAAATGTTAGGTAAGTTTTGTGTAGGTTCAACTAGAGTCAGCAAACTTAGTGGCACTCTTGAATTTTTGAATTCTATCTGTATACAACACAGTGCAGCAAGAGCTAAATGACGATAGAACTGTCTTGGACGTACTTACTGATAGACAATCGGTCGCTGACTTACCGGTTTATTCTAGAGAAATGATGAGTGGGCAGAGCTACATTTATAACTCAGCAGCTTCATATTGAACTAATGGAATATTGAACTTCTTGGCGTTTTGTTTGCTGATCAAGAGAGGTACGCCCACCAAGCACTCCTTCGAATTAAATAGAAATCCTGAAGTTACTATAGGCCAAAGGATATCAGGGGGCTTTTAACTGGCAACACAGCATATCCAACAAGAATCATCTTCAACAACGGACTGCCGCAAACTAAAGACCGGCTTATGGTTTATCATCAAATATGCTAAGGTCGTCAAATTAACCGACTTAAGATTAGGATCAGCCGTCCTTTGCATTTTCCAGTGATGATCACTTCTTGCAAAATATTACCGATTTATTTTAGCAATTTTCTAACAAAATGTATTGAATTTTCAACTGGGTATAATTAAGTTCACCGGGGTTAGGCACTCATTGCGAGTAGGTCGGTTGAAATCTAGGCGCCTAACTCAATCCTGAATGGACGTTGTCTGCCTCCATCGAACAGCTTTGAGTATGAACTGCAATAGCCACAAGACTTGGAGCGGATTTCAGTTAATTTTTAACCATTTTACCACCAGTAACCATTCGGCTGCGAATTGAGCTATTGGTTTTATCCCAGTGGGTTTATTTGAACCAGGTCAGCTGTGAATAGTGTTCTTATTTTTTAGTAATTCAGCCGATCTGTCCCTGGATCTCTTGGGGGTTTTCCGGATGATGAGTTATTTCGGAAAGATCATAAATCGTGTTTGCGACAACGCATTCTCAACCATCTGGTTTCGTCTTAATGTATCATTTATTAGAAAATGATTGCAGCAAGTGATGATGTTGTAAAAAAAAGTATTCAGACGGTTCATTCAGCACAAATATTTCAATCCAGGGAATAATTCCATTACTACTGTCCACATTTATTCGCATATTACTTCAGCATAGACGGTTCAATCAAACTATACTTGCCATTCCTCAATTATTCATAGGCAAAGCAGACTACCATTGTAATACTGTGAAGGATTATTATTAAGCACAATAAGGTCCGGTTTTCTGAGAAGAAAGTTTTTACTTAATACAACCGTTTGAAACGTACATGTAACTGAACGGGAATTTTTAAGCTGGAAACAACTTATGAACAGTTTTTAACGACAGTTACTAATGTTGCTCTACTTTTCACGCCAAGGCCTATTCAGACCAGGAAATTGGTCGGAAATTTAAGGCTATTTAGAACAGAGAGTAGGCGTATCGTTGCATTATTAAATCAGTTACCGGCCTTACATAAGAGACGAACTGAGATATTGACCAGTACTACATGTCACGTGTGGGTGCTGACTGAACCTGGTGAATGTAGATGAGGGCATCACATTTTTGTCTTTGTATCCACATAAGTAAATACGGACAATCATTATTGGTTGAATCGAGCTCGAATGTAATCAGATGACCTTCACGTCTTGTCAGTCTGGAATGCTGTTGCAAGTTTTAGTTTCCTTGTCTTAGAGTGCATCAAGACGATTCACCAGTTTTAAACAGATGAGTTCCACTTTAGTTACTTCCCTAAATTCATAAAAGCACACTCCAGTCGGCGCAATCGTTAGTGTGGTCACGTTAGGCAACGTCTGTGCGAGGAACAATACTAAAGTTCCGTCTCGAGACATAAGTTTTATCTCTCCACTTAATAAGTCTGCGCACCGCGCTGCACAATTAACGTTTGCATGCAAATGTAGAAGGTAAACTGAATTGTTTTTAATTCCACGTTAAGGTGATGTAGTACATACTACCAGGCGGAATTGTTAGTTTGTGTTGCCAGTGCACTTGGCCCCCGATGTGCATAACGCACCTGCTTAAAACAAAACTACATGGACTAAAAACGACGTTATGAACCTGTAAATATTGCGCTTTCGCAAATTCTGACACAACTGACTAACTGCGCATCGTGGTTGAATTACCATAGTAACGTTTGTAATTCATTTGATTTGAAGGACTCTCTATATCAGAGATGTAACTTAACCATAAAAATATACTGTTTACTCCTGAGGTGTTTACAAATTGCGACTTACCTCACCTCTAAACTCAAGGCATTATTAATCGATGAAGTGAACCATACGTGACAGTTAGTTATCCAGATTTTATGACGTTTATTAAGATTAAACGACTAAACAACTTATGCCAAGTGGACTATAATGGTCTTTTCACGTCACGTTTACTTCCTTTATCATAGCACCGCCTACCTGGTTACAATATCTACCGTCGATGAGATCACGGAGATCAGTATGGTTGGACGTTTGTTCGAGTCACTGGCTCGACAGATCACTGAGTAAGTTCTACTGAGTTAAATTCACGAAGGCGAGCAGTTTGTGAGTTTCCCAAGATTCATGTAAAAGATTGTAATATCTGATTATCACACATAAATCTTTTTTGTCCGAAGAGCCAAAGATACCACTGAAGTGGCATTCACAATAAAATCACAAACTGATCTACTTTTAAAAGAACTATGGCTGGTAGCGCGACAGCCGTCCGTTTAAAGTTCATACTAACTACGTCGGTGTCGATGGAGCCGGCTAAAACGGCAGAGATTGAGGGTGAGTAAGGTAGAACTTCTGCATCAACTGCAATAGATCCTCTGCTGTTGTAAACTACGAATTGATATGGTTTCACCTCTAACTTATCCACTATGGCAGGGTGTATGAGGACCATGGATTATTCTGTCAACAAAACTTCCTTCTTAACCACTTTATTGCGCTTTAGGAGGTAATATCACGAGACACCGATATAAAGGAACAGGCAAATTGTAGAAAGAGGCACTGGGTCATATTAAGAGCTCTACTCCTGATCTGTAGTAGGTTAGCTTCTGCAACGTCTCAGTCGTTCACAAATGCCGACACAATTAATGATCGATAGATTTTGGGTTGAAGCACTATCGCCGGATACGAAAATGTTGGTGAACTTGAGGCATTTGTTTACCGGATCTAGCCGGCCTATCTGCCAGTCAAGAATTTAATATCGGATTATTTTCCCTGGACTGCAAACCAAAGCATATAGACCCATTCGTCATTCCTATCCTCATCACTTGTTCTATTTTTCCACAAGTGAAACGATAGGTACTGCTACGGGTACTGCAAGAAGAGGTCAACCCAAGTGAACAGATCTTTGTTTTTCATGCCAAACAGTGGTCCCACGATTACTGTCGTATTCCTAAGAAAGACTCCCATGTCGCAACAAACCTGTCCTTTCGATGAGTGAAACATCCGTCGGCCCTGTTTAATTGCGGTTGTTCTTTGTGAAGTGGTAACGAGCAAATGACCTTTGCCACGGTAAGACATATTTTCTACTACCCCTACTTCCTATGTTTAAGTGGATGCGTGATTATTTCTAGTTAACTGAGTCATCTTTTGCCATAGCGTCAGACGTTTCGCTGTATGGAAAGGTTTTTCCTGCACCAAGTCTCTACATCCAACAGTGTTCCTTCATCACTTGATCGGTTTGTCATCTTCGGTGCTTGTCGATCTACTTTTGTATTTTCACGATACTGTTATTAATTTCCAAAGTACATCCTGATTTGTAAATGTCTAAAAAGGAGAGAAAAGCCTTTGCTTGAACGGTCCTGATAATATGTTAGTAGTGGAACAAATCCTACTGATTAGTTAATACAGTATGTTCCAGAAGTAAGAACCCGACAATAAAATCCAAAGACCGAACCAAAAAGCAGTCGTGGTTCGGGTGTGTATCACACGTTTCAATAATTGAAGTTTTTCTATTCTCACTGGAGCACAAACCGACGAGCAGGTGTGCTAACCGAGTCAAGTGAGTGAACGGGCACAACACACTGCTTAAATCAAAGCCAGATTAGTTGGCTGTCGATGAGGGGAGGGGGGTGTACGCGCGTTTCCAATCCGGCCACTCGGCTCCATTGTCCAACTGTATTGGTAGGTGGCCGACTAACTTTTAGAAAAGTTTGGCATGTAAATCCATATTCAGGTTTGGCCCAATTATCGAGTTCAACTTCAGGATAATAGTTCAGCAAATTCTCACAAAGAATTTGCCACCTTTCTTGGTTTCTCGTCACGGCTGCACAATTTGGTGATAAACGCAACTTGTCAATTACCAGAATATCTAGATCCCACGCACATAGGACCCGTTGACTAGGCAATGTCACGGTAAGTATGAGCGCTATTTTGACGAATGCTATTGATTTTACAGATGTTGACGAGCAATTAATTTTTCGCCGACCATATGCCAAGCCAGTTCATATAGTCCGGTAGAGCTGTCACATTCCAAAAACTCTGAACTTCGTTGATGTTATAGTTCTTCAGTGCAGAACGGCTTTTGCAACTGTTAATCCTTGCAGGTTAAAAAAAGCATTCATACACGACGATTACAAACCCTGTCAACGGCAGCAACTTCAACCCCGTTTGTAATTACCACCTCCTGTTCATTTTATTTCACTAAACTTTTTCTGATCACCAACCGAAATAAAAAAAGACTAAATTACAAACCTGTTACGATTGACACATTGATCAAATAAGTGAAGCAGCCAAGTGCTTGACTGGAGTTCAAATTTATTTTTATGTCTGGCAGCACATTAAAACTCTCTGACTTGAAGAATGAATTCAACGAGCGATTCAAAAGCTTGGAAAGCCGAATCACGGGTGAGTTTTCATAGTTAGAGTGCCATTGATTATAAGTTCAGTTAGTGCAAGTTGAGCACGACCCATTGTTCACGAAACCAACCTATTTCGAAATGAAGCAAGATTGCACACAAGCCGTTGCTGTGACTGATCTAACATGCACATGTATATTGCCTTTAATTCAAGCTATGATATATGCACATAAAAAGTTGGTGCGTTGAACAACATTCACTTCTACTTTAATTTTTATAGAAGTGATCGTTTGCAAGTAATCCTTGGGTTGGTTTATAATCGTGAAGGAAAATAATAACTATGATTGAGCATTTCAGTAGTTAAAACACAACGAGTCAAAAACGAATGTTTCAGGTTTTGCATCGCTTTGACCCTTTGGAGAACAAATATCAGGCGAAAGAAATTAGAAAAAATAATCGAAGATAATCGTCAGAGAGTATGTGCTAGTGCATTTGAGGCGCGTTATGTAAAATGAATAATAATGGGATGGATGGGATTATGAGTCAACTGAGGTTTTAAAGTGTAGCCGAGGTGTTAACTGGCACAAAAATTAAATTGTGTGCATATGCGTGTATGCAACCATCCGCTATTTGATGTGTGACGGAAATATGACAAGTCTTTTTCATACGGTGTCATTAGGATTCACTTAATAATTCGCCCCAGACTACTGACAATGCAAAATCGTCTGATGGGTTCACGTCTTGTTATATATTCCCCAGCAGTCGTTTTTTGTGATTACGGAAATCCCCTTTAAACAGATTAGGATGGCTAAAGTCAATTTGATATTGTTTGAGGATGGCAGGTGCAACAATAGGAGAACCGTGTTCTAACTTTCGGAGTTGATGGGAGAGAGGCTTCTTAGTTCACATTACTTGTATTCTAATGCGTACTTCCAGCTGACTGGTGGTTTGTCCAAAATTCCTGAAAATCTGCGATATACATATTTCCATAGGTCCACGGCAGACATTTTGTCCTTTGTGTAGACTAACTTGCTCTGTACCGTGCAGTTAGCCTTAAAAGCTCTTCTGTTGTTGTACAAGTTGAGTATCCGTTAATGCTCTTCCTATCAAAGTGGCTGTCGGCACAGCGACTGTTTCAACATTTCTTCAGTCAGTCATCCCACATAAGTGCCGCAGGCAACAAACCTGACTGAGTACCAGTATGGATTCATTCCCGTCCGTGGCTGTTTGCCTAAGTACGACAGCACTCGAAAACACGCTCGACCGAAAAATACCGAAGATGTGCCCTAGACATTATGAACAAACTTTACTCGGGTACCACACATTCTGTTGATGTATGATCCATATTTCACTGCAGTAGAAGAGCGTGTGTAGCACCACTGAACAGAAGAAAACTTCTTTGGTTTCACCTTCATGTCACCATTCTTACATGTACGTCTTTCAAAATGTCTGAGAGCAGGGCTAACCTTCGCCACACAAGCTTACAACTCGCGATCCACAAACAGATCTATCGACAGATCGGCAGGTAAATAGATGAAGTCTGTATATTCATACAGAACGACTCTGTTGATGCAGATGTCAGGCGTACGCATAATGCCTGCATCCGGAGATGGCTTAAAACGGAAATGTCTTGATATCCAAACCAAACTTGGTTGTGTCGGTCGCAAGTGTTTCGGACATTCGCTATAGTCCTTCACTGTGCATAAATGGCGCAATGTTATCTGAGGTCAACTGCATCTGAACCGTCGAGTCTCGTAGCAGACTTGAAACAACGAAGCGTTAACTATTCAACGGGTGAACAGCCGTGTGATGTGACATTTAAACACCACCGTTCAAGTCCTGATGGGCGACTGTTCTTGTCGCAACCAAAATATGAGCTGAATAAAGTTAAGATGAAGACAGTTTCGAAATCCCCAGGCTTCACTCCGCGCTATCGCGCCTCTGTCTTCATACTTGCATGTAACGTTTTAATCAACTTGACAAATTCACCTGAACAAACACAGTTACCAGGCACCGTCGACAGTGTTTCTCGACTCATTAAATCAAACGTCTTGGTGAAATTCACATAGATACAGAACGGCACTTCTCCTGTGCTGAGGATGGAAGACAACCGCGTAAACCGTACTGTGACTTGCCCGCAACCTAAAGCGTTACTCAGAAAAAGTCTTCTCTAGTATTACCGTACTAAGACGACTGCGGGAGATTCTTGCTACAAGCCTTACAACACAGCTGGGTAGACTGAGCCACCGATAGTTGTTTGTGCTCTGCTTGTTGCTAGAAACCTTTAAATGAAGTAAATTTAGAGTATCGTCGAACTCCTGCTAATATGCTTCTTGTTCCCAACTGACATGAACCAACCGGGGCAAAATGTGTCCCAATATTATGACACGCTCCCTTTCAAAAAATTCCTTGATACTCTACCTTCATCTACAGCCTTTCCGCTTCACAGTTGTTCCATAGGACTCTGAACATCGTACAAATCCGTGATGACAGTAAGTGCTTCTTCATTGGTACGCGGTAGCAGTCGGTGGTAGCAAACCAACCCGGTAGATTGTCAGAACATATGCCAAAGATCCTCAGGATGTTACTACTTTTGTGCACAAGACACCAGAGGCACCTACAATCACGGCATCAGAATCACTTAACGGACCGAAAACTCCCCTATAGTGAACCACAGAACTATTTGTGCTGTCGACGATCAACGTAGCCCAGAATCACCTTACCATGCTTTCTCCACCAGTTGCCCTAGATTCTGCGAAGCAGTTCAGTTTACTTAAGGCAAGAGCTAAGAACTGTCTTCTTCGTGTTCTCATTGTCCTTGTTTACAAAAAGGATAACAACCACTTCATTCTTCTTTTGTTTTATTTTCGAGATAATTGTATTGTTGTCGTCAAACCCATTAGGGTGTTTCTGTTGCGGAATATCAACCGTCCCAGTATGTACTGTTACGATCGGCTTGTTGAGATGTCGTCACACACCACCAGTAGTAATGAAAGCCCGAACGAATTTGATGAAATCGGTAACTGCTATTTGAAAAACTGTCCTCGTCTTTGAGTTCTCCAAATGTTTAGCAGTCAGTTTGGGTCGCTGTTGGGTAGGCCTAAAATAAACGGGCTTGCAAACACGACCTGGTCCTGACCAATCTATGACCCGTGCTATATTCATGCTCATGCAACAGTTGCTTGATACCTGCTTTGCAAATGCCGAGCTGTAGTGTGATTATGTAGCCAAACCAACGGTGACGGCGAAGTCGTGGGTGAGTCAGCTTCGTGGTGTCGGTCGCATCTAGTCGGAATCGGGTGTTCGTGATAGCCAACTCGTGAGTAGCACACAGGTGGAGCAGAAAATCTCTTTGATTGTACCAATGATTTGCAGTACGAGGACTTCTGGCCAGGCTTTCAAGTAGCCCCCAACCAGCACGCTGAAGCCAACCAGAACTAACAGTCAATCACTTACCGGTGTGGAGCGGATTGTAGCGAAGAAGTGCGCATAGAATTGGTTCCTTTCAACATAGGTGTGACATATAGTTGGACCATAAGCACTTATAAAATCACGGAATTACTTCTATAGAGCCACGGGCACATGAACAGCAAACGAAGGCTGATATAGTTTGGCTCGGGTATCATCGGAGAATTGATATAGTCTGGATCTTTAAATTAGACACCTTAGTCTCAGGCACTTTTCGATTCAATAGAAGATACAGTTACCACCTGCTTCCCGGGGCATGCTGTGATTCATATCATTCATTCAAATTTACTACCTCGATGCCGTAGCAGCTCAGTATCACCACGATCAGTGCAGTGTGATGTTCTGTCCGTCCAATGTTGCATCGATCCAGCAGGGTACTCACATTCCATGTCCAGGAGGACATCGTCCTATGTCCACGAGCCTGTTACAAAATGACTTCAGGAACCCGAGCTGGAGTCTCCGATTCAACGACCTGATCCACAAGACAAGAAGAGACAAGGATTTTTATTAAATCCCCCCGAAGCATCTGGTGTGAAAGCTTGGTTTGCGAGGCAAAAAGTTAAAGATTTTCTTTAGGACCCTATTCTGAGCCAATGACTCAAAAACCTGACTCGTACGTGAGTGGAAGGCTAACATAGCCCAGAGACGTACCCACTAATGAATGCTATAAGCAACCCAACCCTGTTCACACCTGGGATTCACGTTATCGTCGAAATTGAGCCATAAACCCACTAGTCCTATCGGTTGCCAGTTTACATAGCGCATCTGTCTCGTATTAAGCTTGTATACCGATTATTTTTTCTAATTTCGGCTGCATAATAAATGCTCCCTGTAGGGTCGAAACGTTGCAAAACCTATGATACTTGATTTTTTAACTCGCCCTGGTTTAACTAGTGAAGTGCTTATTAGTCGTCATCCGCACGATACAGTTTATTCTCCCAAATATGTTCTGTTCACTTTTCGGGAGTTCTCCGACAATAATTACGCAGCAGTCACCAGCACACTCCGTAGCATGTTAAGTTGACGTGATTTTAATCGTTTTAACTGAAATCAGTGCAGCAATCCTTGTATGTTCTTTTGAAGCATTCAAGCAACGTGAACGTTACTGACAGCTTATTGTGACTGAAGGTTTCCATGTGATTTCGTAGTAATGATACTAATGAAAGTAAACGTGATGTCAATGTGATGTCACTAAAGCGTTGGCAGTTAAACTCATCTCTTAGGCTCTTGTATTGTTGACACTGCAGCTACTCTGGTAAGTAGGACATGCTCTGATCTGTACATGTTTGCATAGCCAAGATAACCTATTCATGATGTTCTACGTTTAGTTTATTTGTGTACGTCTGTATTACTAACTCTTGTCGGTCTCTTTGTGTGTACACTTATAATGATCAAATTAAAATTCAGCGTGCGAACACTAAAACCAACCAAGATCAAACAAGTCTTGGCTACGCTGTCAGCCGTAAAGCTAGTTGACCAGCTTTTCCCACATGCAGAACTGGCTTTGAACTTCCGATCTGGACTCGGGTATGTATTCTTAACTAACTCCAGGGAAAAGAACTCGAACCTATCCTAATCCTTCCGAGTGATGCAACAATCTTCAACATTCCTTGTGAATACCGAAGACATTATACTATTTTCATGCTGTACATATAACCTGTTAATTGAATAGGTTGTATCCCGGTATACACCTGGGTTAACATGGGTTCCCACACATTAACTTCATAGTGTACGTCACTCATAATGTCCAATTAGGGGGTTTCCTTGACTAATAAGTGGTAAGGCAGAACACTCGGAAGCAGGTGTTGTTTTACTGAGGGGTGGACCCGGCACCGTAGAGTTGGTTCAGCTAAGGGCACAAACTTAGCACCTCACTAAGGAGATTTGGTATGGTTGACCATGTGATATGTCTAATCACCATTCTAACTGCCACAAACTTCCTTCAAGGCGCTTTTATCAAACTGCTCACCAACTCATCATCTTCATTCTTTCAACTTCGAAACGAATGTTTTGCGCTTGGTGAGCTCGACAAAACGCATCACTTCGCACCTCATTTCGAGCAGATGGTAAAGAGACTGTAAGAAAGACGATTGAAATTAGAAATGGCGCTAACCCAGTCCAGTTAGGAAAACGATGGTTTTCCGATTGGTACGCATTTCAACTAACAACTGAGTATTAATTCATTTGCAGACAACGATAAGACCGCTTACAAAATTACAACTGTACGGGCCCTACACACACGATTAACTCAACCTGGTAGGCTAGTCACAAAAATGGAATTCATGCTTTGCTGACTGTTTACTGCTTTTCTTCGCAATACTGCAACAATATTGCATCTGTAACCGTAGTAATCACAGTTTCACCTAAATATTATTAAATGTGTTAGGAAAGTTTTCAATCGCTTCTACCTGTTAAGTTGT
This sequence comes from Paragonimus kellicotti, assembly GCA_014220965.1. NCBI lineage: Eukaryota > Metazoa > Platyhelminthes > Trematoda > Plagiorchiida > Troglotrematidae > Paragonimus > Paragonimus kellicotti. Next base: position 119,622 of record LOND01000278.1, read on the forward strand.
GAACGTTCTTAACCACACTGGTAAAATTAATTGTAGTAACTGAATAAATAAACATCGTTGACTTGTAATGAAAGAAAACATTCTCATGTTTGATAAACGTTGCCGCCGGTTACATCCCTTTATCACTGCTCTTCCCATATACTTTCAAAACTACATGTTCGCTGATAGTCACTACTTCCCCAGCAAAAACTGTACCGAGGAATGAAAGAATCGTTTATTTAGTGGGTTTGCTTTCCCTTCGAATTGTGCATTTTGATTTCAGGTACTGCCAAGCTAGTCACAATTAGTACTATCGCATAAAGGCTGCTGGTAATACCACACATTACTAAGCAGTAACCAAGGGAAGGAATAAATTCGACTAAGACCCACTCGCGGTCTGTTGGGATGCAATCGTCATCTGTCAGGATGAACAATAATAATAACTAACAAAGGGTTGAACGGAATGAAGGAGAAAAACTCTAAACTGGTCGACATTACACCGTTCAGCATCTGATATCGTGCGACGGATAGATTTATTTACGCGGTTTGAATTATTTCCAAGAAGGTTAGCTGGGTACACATAGAAAAACGCATAATTGGTTGTGGTGAAAAGAGAGAGTTGTACTGACATATGCTGGTCTTTTAGTTGACCAGTATTATCAACCGCAGAAGCATAGCCGACAGGTGCGAAGTGTCTGAATAGCTAGTGAGGATGTTAATGTGATCCGAATGATTAGCTGCTATAAGTAGTACTGGAGGCAAAATGACCTCCTGTGTGGTCTGGTCAGCACTGTCATTTCGTACAAATGTATGTGACAAATAAGCTTGTAATCCTAAAAAGTAACGGCGTTGGTACTTATCAAGTAAAATCTTTACCATGATCATTCCGCCGTTGAAACCAACGGACTGTTGAGTATATGAAAAACACTCATTTGCTTGTCACGAAAATTGTTCAGAACGTCCTACTGACTGAGTGCAAAACAAATTAGTGGGCCTCTCATCATTAACCACGCAAATCGATTATCATTTCCACAAAGTTTCTTCATGGATTACTAGACAGCTATAAAAAATCGGCCAACCTGTAACTTCAAATTCGGCGTTCAACGTGACTCAGCACAGTAGAAATTATCGACCTCTCAAAGTTACCGAAGTGCTGCTTAATGCCAAACACCAGCCACAACTGTGCGCGCAAAAGCAACTAACGGTGACCTTGTGACTACCGTGGTTATAACAGACACACAAATGCTGCACTTGTTCTTTGGTTATCAAATTTTTGCATTTTTTGCACGATCTTTGCAACGCGAGCGTCACAGGTTGACCGACTGGTGAGAGTGCAAGAAATGGATCCATCTCGTAGAATAGTTGTTCCTCATAGTAATTGACTGTCGATTGGCCACTAACCACATCCATTTGCTTCGACTACGAATAATTGCACTCTAATAGCGTAAACATCGATAACTGACTGCTCTACTGAAACGAATTTCTATGAACACAGTCTATTAGGTTACGAATACCAGCAACTAATCAATATAGCCCTATAATGCACGGCGGTAAACTTACAAATGTGGTTTACATGGTGCTGTAAGAACTACCATTTAAAATGAAGTGACAGCTCATTAAACTATGATAAGCACCAACACAAGACATTTGTGGGCATTTGTGGACGTTGCTCTGATACTGTTTAATAAACGAAGTACCCACCGAGTCGACAGAAGTGTGTGCCATATAAAATGACCTAATGCACTGAACAGAAATGTTATCTCAAAACGTAGCACGTTCGTTAATTTATTCATTCTCTGCTGATTTCGATCTTCGGTTTAGTTGATAATGCAAAACTGACTGAACTGGATAGATTGAAGAAGGATTTACAGGATATACGCACGCAATTATGGGAACAGAAAACACCCGGAAGTTCTAACTCGTGAGTTACGCACATAACTGTAGAGTAAGAATTAGTCAGTTTGTTTGCCTCATAAGTTTCCAGCGGTTCATTATACAGTTGTTGCATTATCAGTGTAAAGACGGTTGTGTTATGACAGTCTTAAGTATGTTAAAAAATCCAGAAGAAACCAATGATAAAGTTTTATAACATCGTCGTTATGAGACTGTCATCTGTAGCAGAAAGCTCGCCACCGTAATGAAGCCATGCTTCAACCTTTGCTGAGTTCAACGCATTTTCCATATAAGTCGCTGCTGCTCATGGAGTTTAGTTGTGGTGTTCCTAGATATCATGTAGGCCGTCTAATTGTGCCACACGCCTATTCTAAATTAGTGTTGTTCACTTCATTTCAGGTTGGCTAAACCTCTGCCTGGCTATTTGCGTTTAAACGCTGAGGGAATAAAAATTGCCCAGTTGGAGAGTATGCATCCACTTGAAAAGGTAACAAACATAGTACTATGCAATTATACCTCAAGCATACTTTTCTGGGTTTGTCAGTTGTTTGCTTGATATAGCGCACGTGCCAATACGAGAAATGCTATGCCTTCCGTTTCTTTTCAGTTTCACTAATTATGTAACGTAACCCCGTTAATTGGGCAACCAACCCTATCCAACAGAGGTGTATAACAGTAATAATATGACACTGGGCGAACTGTCTACTGGGCAGCTTACTTAGAGGATATTTTTCCTGGTAAAATAAGTAGGAATGGCCTTTTTTAATTGTACAGTTCAGTTGACCCCCAATCTTGCTTCCATTTATCATTCCTACAGGATAGGTTCGTTTTCATTCAACCAAGTTACCTGAACTTTTTAATCAGTGCTTTGGAAATGGGGCTGATATAATAGAATACGCTAAATGTCTAAATCATTTCATTAAATGGCTGGTGACATT
>LOND01000278.1:135103-166887 GCA_014220965.1 Paragonimus kellicotti
AGGCTATAATGAGACCATTGTGAGGGTGTGGTTTGTATTGTTTTTCGTGCAGGAGCACTTGCGTATGTGTTGCTGGGTTAACTATCAGCAAAGTGTTCTGTTCTTTCCATAAAAATGTTGTCTGTGGTGTTTGCTTCTGGGTGAATACACTGCCCCGCATAATGCCCTTGACTGCCTCGTTAATTCAGACCAGCCGAGGGACGACATCGTACATTCTAAACCTCGACAGTCACCTATCAACTGGTAACTTCAAAACTGTTCAAGTATTATAGGTTCCTGGCTTATTGTGCACAGTAAGTGAAGATGGACTGTAGTGGAAAAAGGTGCCTCCTCTTCATTGAACAGCTTGTATCCACTGTATAGTTGGTTTGCTGATGAGGATCTCAAAGATTTTGACGTATGGAAAGTTTGGGGTTTAAGGTATCGTTTTTAATTGAAGGAAAAAGGTTAATCGTGCTACCTTTTGAAGAATACCAAGGAAAAGTCGCCTGTGTTGACCTGAAATATGATACGCTCAGTTTGTCGTTGACACCTGCCGTATAGGCGGTCCTTTCACGTACTGGTTCTGTCAGGATTATAACTTTGTGATCTACACTCCAGAAACGTTCGAATTGTCTCACATGTACACGCCACTGTTGGTGGAAAGAATAAAAGCTCTTATTCGGCAGACGACAGTCTTACGTCAGAGTCCTATCCAATAGTCAAACTCAGCTCACTACGATCTCCAAAGCGCCACATAATTCTAAACCGTAACCTCCTGAATCACGAGAAATGAATTAAGTTCACAAGTTTATGTTTCGCAAAACCTTTTACGGATTCTACAAATCAGTTAGCGTTGTAAAACCCACATTGTTAACAAGAGATGGTCGAACGCAGTGACGCACTTTGTGATAGTACACATCAGGATAATAAACCACTGTACTGAAGGGGAACTCCCATTGGTTCAGCCGAGTAATTCATACTGTCATAGGATGTTTCCACCTCCTTAGATCGGTTTATCAAACAGTCTGTGTCTTACGAAGATTAAATAAATACTTTATGAACATTTATAAGTAACCAGTACCGTTTGGACGAAACCAGACCCGCATCAAACCTAGAGTTCATAGAATGATAAAAGCGTATTTTCAGGTTATATGATTTATCTACTGAGTAAATTTTCGTCCCTGTTCTTTCAATTATCCTTTGCAAATCAGATGCTCGCATTATTGGAACACATGTACATGGAGCTGGGTGTTGTTGAAGAGTTTAAAATCAATCCAATCACCATGAAGCGTTGGTTGGTAAGTTCTCAAAGAATGAACTATTGCCACGTTTCTCCATAGTTTCTTTTGGTCAGATGGGACGTAATAACACTGCTGCAACCTAACTGATCGACCTCGATCACATTACTTACAACGGGATGTTTTCTATTCGTTGCTGGCGCAATATATTTTTCGCCTTATTTCTCGGTAGATCTGTGTCCGAATAGTTTGAGGAATGATGGCCACCCACTCTTTTGTTGCCTGATTTGGACGTTGAATTGAGTTGGCAGTATTAGGTGCTATTAGCTACGAGCACGCTGATGAAATTCCATGTAAAGTTAATTCGCCCAGTGTTTCTGTCGTCGGCTTCGTTCATGTTTGAACTTGTACCGTAGAAATGGTAGACGAGTAATTACGCTTGCGAGATTTGTAATACCGTTAATAATTCCTTGTGTTATACATATATATTATGTCATCACTTTGCTAGTTCATTCAGGGATTATCCTAACCGGCCGGGGAGGGAGGGAGGATCAGGTATTTTAGCTTCCGGTTAGCAGACAAATTGTGTGCGACTGAAGTTGAAACATCGAAGATTATAATTTGCAAAGCAGCTAATAAGTAGGCCACAGACAATTGCTTATAGCCGTCCGTGGATTTTCCGAATTCCTGTAGAAAGTAAGAAGACATGAATACAACACACACAAAAACAATTCACCTAATACTTTGATGTTTCATTCTGAAGTTCAACCTAGATAAAGTAGGTTTAGTGGTAAGCAGTTACTATGAGTTACCATCGGTTTTTAATCGAACTTATATGACGGAACGCAATGCAGCTCAGTTTTTAGGAGTATTCGCTATCCAGCTCAATAATTCACTACCCATACTGTTCGCCCTTGACAAGTGCTCTAGCTCTACGGAAAGCTGCGTTATTTCCGTATTTCAAGTAGTTATGTTGACCCCTAAAATCTGTAAAACAACGTTATATCTAGCAATAAAACTTTTGCAACCTCATGCTCACATGCATTTATAGTGATCTCTTAGACGTAGAATGTAGGTGTAAAAAAATCCATCTCAGGCTTTTCAATACAGTTCATGTCAGTGAATTTCCGCGTTTCTTGTTTATGGATAGGTTGCTCATAGTTTGACAATTCACCGGTCATCAATATCCTCAAACTGACTCATTTAGAGAAGTGACGTTGATATTGTTTAGCCGTGTTTAGTTCGAAATTCACTATCCTTGTTGTCCTAGTATTATTCCTCCCCAACCACGAAAGCATGAAATCTAAGGTGTGTGTTGCCAATATTATTACCTATGAAATGACCTTTAGTCAGTTAATGTGTGATTTGAGTTTCAAAATGTATGAAATTTATGAAACTACATATAGACTGTTCGCTGATAATTTCAAACCGGCAAGGTTTGGTAGCCGAAGTGAATGGAAAACTGCGTTAAATTCGTAAAACCAACCACGGAGTTCTTCGTGAACCAAAAACATACGGCGGGTAATCCCACAAAATAGTGGCATACTACAAACAGTTTTGTGACAGTTCTGTCCTGAACATCCGAGTAATTTTGTGAATGACCATGTCGTCGTTTATGTCCTCTTTGGCTATAAAAGATTAACATGTTAGGCTCATTGTTTAATCGACCAATCCTTCACGTATAGCACATGTTCCTAATTTTTCCTCTCAAAATGGTGTGTCACGCTCTGTTTGTACGTCCGAAGATTCGTCTATTGAGGGGAACTTTATCCCCAAGGCAAATCGCCAGCAAATACGAATTAACTAATCTCCAACCCCTTGTGCGACCTTATATCCTTCTTTCGTTTACATGTTTCTGTTTGGTTCACCCGCGTGCGGTTTCGTCTTAGTACAGAGTATTCTATCTTTTATCTAGAAAGTTTAAAGATAACTCTCAGTAAAACATACAATACGTTTATAACAGCTTTCACAACGATTTTACACATTACTACGAAGTTATACTTCTTATGACTTTATTTTCTTTGCGCCAAACAATTTCGTGTGTAACTTCCTACAGCCTAATTGTTGAAAGCACACCATCACTTCATACTTTCAACATAGCTTCGTTCCTCCTTCTTCCAATTTTCCGAAAGGAACCTGCACTTAAAACCGGTTTGCTGTTTGAAGACGTAATAATTTGACTGCGAATCCGATATTGTCGCAGTTATACATCACAACGTCGAAACTTCATTTGAATGCAGAGGAAAGTGTTTGCCATATAATTTCGAAGATTTAATTTTTGATGAGTTCTATTAACTTTCTCGGTCAAAATACAGAACAAACTCTAACAGTGAAGATTATTGATTTTCTAATCCGGATTGATCGATTTCTATGCAGAAAAGTGTCCATTAATTATCTGCTTTCTGAAGATGTTACTCAGTTTCGTCCATTATTCTTCTCACTTTATCAAGAAATGAATAGAGGTTGATAATTCTGCTCAACGAATGTGGAAAACTGAACTGGGTACAAAGAAAACCAAGGCGGGAAAGGGCAATCAAAGCCACGTGGCTTTATAAGTAAAAGTAAAGTGTCCCAGAACAGCTTCTTTTAATACGGAGCTGAAATTCACGTTATACGACTACAGGCAATGAGGCAACAGCCAAACGAAAGATCTTTATAAAGGATTCACCAAGAATCCTGACGGAGTTTTATATCCGCCTTCGTTACGTTTTTCTCACGTTAAAGTCGTAGCTAAAATTCACTTCGAAACAAACTTTCTCATTTTCTTGAATGTTAGAACAGTTGTTACATTTTTTATCTATAAGGTAGGAATTTTTGTCCAAGAATTAGTACTCAATAATCTTTGTACTTTTTCAAAAATTTTAAAGTTTCCCTCGGTTAACCAATAAGCTAGTCACTCTCAGTAGATCATGAAAACGATTGGCTACGGACAAGTAGAGAGTTATTTAAAATGGGCACAAAGATTCTTTCTCAGCCAGTTTTTTTCGATGAGTAGTACCAGACTCTAGAGTTGTTTTTGCGAGAGCACAACAAAGGTGCATAGTTTCTTCGCCACCGACAGTTGAACTCCTATCTATGGTTGATTAGAAAGCCCACTTGGACACGAGATAGTGGTCAAATGAGAGTGGTGGTCTGAATGAATCAGACAAACCCTCAGCTGTTCATCAGCAATAAAAAGTTGTTCAGTCAGTCCACTTTATTATGTCATTTCAACTTGAGTTGAAAACAACTACCCTGGTGTTAACGAATGGAGTTAACAGGAAAGCTACTGCTTCTCTCCTATATATGATCACATGACCTGAAAAGTATTTATGAACAAACGTGACTAGGCTACTATGTCCGACATCAAATCGATAGTAATGATTAACAAGCGTGTCTCATCAGATATTTGATCGGGGTTCAGTAGTAAGTTGCGACTAGGGGATGTACTGTTAGTGAGTTATAGCATAAATAGTGTGCCGGTCTAGTGCACTCTTTAGGAGGCACCTGAAACTTCTGTGGGAATAAAAAAGCTGCGGCCATCTTCGGAAAGCAATACACATACGCTCCTGCATCACAGTAGCGGCCACCCATTGATCTAGTGAATTAGTGTCCAAACCGCCGCTCGCTAGTGACCTTACACCCTGGCGCTTATTCACTGGTCGTGGACCGATAGCCCGGACATGTGTTGGACTGGTGATACCTACCAAGTTTAAAACACCTAGCCGTCACTTCGCGGACACCAGCCGTGTACAAAACTTCTCTCCCTCTCTTCTGGAGATGTGGTGGATGGTTAGTTGTTCGCAGCGCAATCAGAACTGGTTAATCTACATCAGACGTTGAGGAAAGCACACTCAATAGCTCAGGAAAGTGTCACACATCATCGGTGATTGCGGTTAGAATCCACTTGTATAATCAATTGCGAAAAGTCCTAGTCAAATGCAAGAAGCCTGATTCTGGGGATGACAGCGGAATTAGCAGGAAAATGTGTTGACATTAATTATGTCTTTCAGCTGCAAACCGTTTGAACTGGCCCGCCAGATGGTGGTGACTGTATGTTTGATTGATCAAAGCTACTTCAATAAAATCGCTTGTCAACGTTTGAAAAGTGTTAAGATATGAGGTATCCATCAAATAAACCGAGTGTGAAAGTGCCGGGTATAATTCCTTCTGGTTCTGTGTGATGAAGCTTTGTTGGTATCAGTTTTCCCCGTTTCTACGACTGGGGACCACCATACTAAAACCAGCAAAACGACAGGCGGCCCAATTAGCAATGCATACTTATAATTTTCCCTCAAACTCTTACAGTTCTGCATACTCTCATCATAGATTGTATGCCGTAACCACCCTTAGTCGGCCGCCTCACAGAACGTTTGGAAGAGCTTATATGGCCTTCCATCCCTATCCCGTAGACACTAACTATGTTTGCTGTCCCAACTCCAGAGTCCATCAGCGAACTGAAAGCAATCAGTAACTTAACAAACTGGCTGTCTATTATGATCGATGGGTAAAGTAGGGAAGTCACCAGGCTCCATATAAATGTCAGAGATGGCTCATTTTTAACAAGTTAACTTGCTTTCGGAGCCTTTTACTTAGCGACGCACTCTGCGCAAACTATTGTTCTTTTTCCAAAAGGTATACCACAACACTATGAAAAATATCCTGACGTTGACAGTTAGCATCAAGTTTCAGCTGGAGCCGCTTAAAAGCGTTTAAAAAATTTCATTTAACTACGTAGATTATTCGGAATGAGTTTATTTTGGTGCACTATTAGTAGACGTTTTTATAAACTAAAAGATGTGGAGCACGAATTCTTCATATTTTTCCGGTCACTTTATTCCTCTGTTTGTAGCTGTGTTCTAGAGCTTCGTGATCTTGCTGTGAGCAACCCCGACTGGTAACACACAGGTTAATAGTTTTATTCTCCTGTCTGCCATCCATTTTTATCTACCCACAGCCTAAATCACACTTGTACCAAAGTTTTAGTTTGCGGGAGATTGTTAGGATGCATTAATACAGGCCCAACTGTGGCAGCCATATACTTATTAATTAGTTAGGGCTGAAGTATGCCAATCTAACATTTAGGATGAAGTGAAAACCAACAGTTACTGTTGACGAACAGAGATTCATTTCGATTGAAGCTAGTTTGACATCATACACATCTGCTCCCGTTTTGATTGCGTTTCACTGAACTTTCAGAAAGAGTTTTGCGAAATAATACTGGCCTCAAATTTCTCCACAAACCACGAGATGTTGCAATGAGAATTAACCCAGTGGTTTCTAGGTCTTATCTTATGGCGACTGGGTAACTAGATTATAATCTACATGCAACCGTGACCTTGAGTTTAAATGTGACAATTTGGTCTCACATTAGTTAAACAACGTGTTCACTTCATGAATACGGAAGCAGGGGGTCAGTGTCTGATCGGAACTTGAGTGTGTACCAATAAAGGTGAAGTACGAGAGAAGACTGAAGATGATTAAAGGGGCGAAAGATGAGAACAAAAGCGAGTGAAAATCCGTTTACAGAAATATATTATCATCATCACCTTATCTCATGTCTGTCTCTTTGATTATCTTCCACGACCTCATAGAGCAGAAGGCGCCCATTCAAATCTTTATTCTGTTATCTTAAACTCGTAAGTCCAATCGGTAGCAAAAGATTGTGGCATGCAAATTCGAGCGCACCAGTATAAACTATCCTTCCTCATCGTTTGTCTCAGTAACTGCTTACAAGTTTATATTGGTTGATTATACCTCCTTCGCTGGTTTTTCTTAACACTTTTTATCAAAGTTCCAAAAATCGGTTTGATTAAGCCAGTCTGCAAACGTATTTCTGCAAACCTTGGCCCGTTAGGGTCCATTTTATGTACGTAATGCATAAAACTGAAACCGTTCACGAATTGGCTGGATTTTGGTAACAAATATGCAAAAGCAGCAGCTGGATCAATTTTTTGAAAACAGTTACCTGTTTAGTTTACTTCGCACAATCAGTGCTCTTCTTTCCTCCACTCCATGTGTTTCAAACTTCCATGGCAACACTGTCCCCGAGTATGTTGGCTTAAGCGTATTGGAACTTACTCACTTATCCACGTTCAGGCTAGACCGATATCACTGGTGACCGTACACTGCGTACTTACAAAATGGGCGTTACCCAAATTTTAAGTCGAAAAAGTGTTCATTGTAGCATAACGGAGAGTAGTTTAGCCATAGTCGTTAGCCTACTCAACCATCTCGAATTTAGAAGTGCTCATGTTCACATTGAAAAAATGCTGTTTTCTGTAAAGAAGGACATTTTCCCACATTTGTGATTTCGCAATATTTTACTGTAACTTGGTTGTGCTTGCGTGCCAATCAAACTTGCTCAAACGTTAGGGCAGCGCGCGTTTTCGCCAATCGTTAACATATCGTTCGCACGCGTGCGTAACATCGACCTTGTTGCTATCTCAAAATGCTGCACTGAGCCAACCTCGAGGAAGAATCTTGGTTTAGCAGATATAGTCGTGCATATGTGACAAGAATCTTGTGCTTGAACTTCATCGGTATCAATATTTCATTATCCCAAACTTAGTGGACTATTTGCAGTGACTTACCCTTCTTCGACAAAAGGAAAAATTACAATGAAAATTGAGCAGACTTTCCTTGCTTAGAGAAGTCCATTTAAAGCCCAGAATGAAAACAGAAATCAACATACTTTTATAAAACAGTAGCTATTAACTTGTGTGTTGTGCTATGTTTTGTCTTGCAAATCAATGGAAAAACGCGTAAAAAACTCATTTTCAATGTACAACTTACTACAGTTCGGTAATAACCGATGAATATTTTCCATACCTGGTAAATCTAGGTAATTGCTTCGGTCAACGTGAAGTTGAAACTCTCAAAACTGACTAACGGCATTTTAAGTGTCCTATCAAGCATCATGAAAACCCATGGAATATTCAGTTATCTTACTGCAGTAGAAACATAAAAGCACAAATCCACCTTCCCGACTGCGTGAAAGCTAGCGGTGTAAAAAGATTATGGTACCAGGATGGAACAGTGGATCAAACTGCTTCGCGTACATATTGTAACAACAAAATAAGGTTATCTATAGTTTTTAAGGGTTAAAACTTTTTGCGTAAAACGCTGTTGTTGTCATAGAGGATGTATTTAGAAAGTTAACCGTTGTGAATAAAAGCCTTCATCTACACAAGGGTTATTTTCCTGTTTTTCAACTGATCATTGCATAGTGGGGTTCCAGACACTCGCTCGTAGTTTTCACGCTTGAGACAATCGATTTTTCACTTCTATGCTGTGCGACCTACGAGGTCAATCCCGGATGTAAGTGTGCAGTCAGCTTGTCATTGACTCACGTTATGAGCAGTTCGTTTCGATGATACAAGTAACGTTTTTAAAACAAACTGCAATAAATTTGTCGGAGATAGACATCAGTATAAGGTGTTCTGTACGAGTTATGAAATTTCCAATAAAAAGACAAACACTCTGTGTTTGAAACGGTAAACTGTGTATATAAGTAGTTTAGGTAGAAAGTTAAAAGCACTATTTTTGGTTTGCTTTAGTCTCTCGGCCGAATTACTTTGAATATGATGATCATTTATTAACTCCTCGTGGTTGCTGATGATGTGGACCAAGTGATTTGCGGCAGTCATTTCAACCGAAGTAGTGGACTACCGATGAAAACGTAGCTTTCATCAGAAAGTTAGATGATGTTTTGCCAAATACAAGCCCATTTAACAGAAAGCTCACAAGGAGAGACATAAGTGATAAACGATGGCTGTAAAATTATCAAACCGACTACCACAAAAGTAAGCAGTCCATGTGTTTCAGACCGCAGTACAGTTTAAATATGGTTTGAGTCTTCAACCGATTGGTATGACTGTTACACATTTTACTCTGAGACTGCCTTAAAACAAGCATAACCAAAACTGACATTTTTGCGGTCGCCAGCTAACGGCCTAGATCTCGTTGTAACGGAATAGTTTATAAGGGCAGTTATCATAAGTACGCCTCTCACAAAAATGGATGGACAAAGATTAATATTCGGGGGATAGTATTATTAGCATTACCTTTAATTAACCTTTAGCTGATTCTATACCATCAACTTTTATACAACTGACTACAAAAACAGGACACATACGGAAATGGTGACAAAACATGAAAATTATTCGGACAGTCTTCCAAATTACAGGACTCGCGATCAAGTTTCAGCTCTTTCTTTTTTAGTACAATGCATGTTGTGGGAAAATGTATGCATGGTTTAACGCTGACGTCAAATTGGTGCAAGCAAAAGATGCAGTAAATCACAGAACTTAAGGAGACTGAAATGTGAGAGAAATCTATTCTTCAAATTTGCGTACAACGGTTACAAATTCGGAACAAGTTCATTCGGATATGAAATTGTGCAAGTTTCAACTTCAGGTGTTATGTGTTTTGGTTTAGGCAACCTTGGAATTAATGCATTTCAGCGAGTATTAGTTCATTTGGACTGGAAAGTAGTTTGGCAGATGTGGTGATCTAGAAGAGATCCAATCGTGAAAAATCTGGACTTCGGCTGGATTCGAACCAGCGACAGAAACAACATGCTCAAACGCGGCAAATGCTCTACCAGCTGAGCTACGAAGTCCACGCCGGAAGCTCAGAAACGTCACAGTTGGTCCTTGCTACAACCCACCCCCCCAACCAAATGTGCAACATGGAGTCCACCGAGTGATTCAGGAGAATAACTGTCAAAACAGGTTTTCCTGATCATTTCAGGCTAGAATCCACCAACACCAACGATGAGCATTGAAATTTTAATGCTGAAAAGTAGTCCGGCAGATTTGATTATTGAGAAGAGATTCGAAGCAGGATGTGTGTACGTGGAGACCCTATGCAAAATTCGTTATTTCAACCCAGGACATTTAGCTAAATGACATCACGGAGATCTTCAAAGATCGGTTGATTCTGTAGTTGTTGGACATTTGAGAATCAAATGGTATACGTTTAGCCGGGAATGGTAAACGCCGAAAACTACCCCTTGAAATATTTTTGTTGTTCAACAACAAAAGAGCCAGGTAACAACCACATTTTACCAAGTGAGTGATTACGTCATTTGTTATGATTTTCCCAACTATAATGGACGCAGTACAAGGGGTTACAGATAGCCAACAAAGAAGTGACAAGTGCAGAGGGTTAAACTTACAATATTTCATAATCCCATGAGTGCACCCTGTCTGCATGTATCCACAATGGCGTGGAACGCTATGGAGTTAGCAACGAATATCCGGTTGAAAACAAACTAGGTGTGAAATATTGGACATATTTTTAGGTGACTCTTCGTGGACAGTGCCCACGTAGCAATATTCGAGTTCCCGACTCTATGCCAGTAACTACTTCAGGGCAAAGTGTGTGTATGTCGTCGACAAAATAATATAATGTAGTGAGATATTTCTGGTAACTTTATATCGGACTTTCCTATACTTTTAGTTAATTTCTAACCCATCATAAGTACCGACGCATCAATAAGGTAATTATGCCTTCATCATCATTCCTGAGAATGCAATAAGCTGTCGTGATATAGACAATCGGCGAACGCATTTACCAGATAAATGCAATTGCTTCCAGGGTTCAAGCTGTTATTTCATGTCTCGCTTATTGCCGGTTTAATTCACTTACAGATTTTCCTTATTCGTGATGTCTTGCCGTTTCTCAACACGCGTTCAAGGGTTATTTTCACATAATAAACTTTCCCAATCATTTTACGAGTAAAGCTTGTTTTGTTAATGCCTAATAACCTATCTTTAATGCATAACTACGGATTATGTGATATAAAAGGTTGAATTTGAACCAGCAACAGAAACAGCACGCTCACCATTAGCCCTCTTCCAGATAATTTAAAAAGCCACGTTGAAAGCTCAGAATTCTACCATTTTGACTCAGATACCCACCGAACGCTCTGTCATACGGAATCCACCAAATGACCCTAGGGATTGTCTGCCAATACAGAATTTTTCAACAGTTCATACTAAACGCTGGAGTACGATCAAGTTTTCTGGCACGAACACTTACACTCCCGGTTTTGATGGCCAAAGTAATAAGAATAGGGCGGAAAATAACAATAGACGCTGTTGGGAGGGCAAACAAATGATTCTGATGTAAATGACTTCTTGAAAATAGTCCGTCACGTCCAAAACTCGTTTACAAACGCACAAATTTTTATGGAAATGAAAATTAACCGCGTGTTTCAGAATTCCTAAACCGTCTTCCTGTACGTCATGTATCCATGTTTATCACAACAGCAAAAACAACAGTACTGCCGAGAATTTCGTGAAAATTTACAGAAAATTTATTACTTCCTCATTTTTTATGTATAATAGTTCTTAAAAGTTGCATATACTCTCCTCCGGGTGATTTTGTATTTGACCAAAATCTCCCTCCTGTGCAAGCAACCGTCTTTCGGTTTATCCACTTTGGGTTCCCCTTTTACCCAATACTCTGTCGCAGTCGTCAATGCAGGCAAACTATCGCAACAATCCATTTCACAATTTCCGCCACTCATTCTGTGTTACCCAAATGATGTACGGTATGCTGTATCTGTGTGGACTGAATAAAACTTTGACGAAAGAGGAATTGGGAATTCTGTTGACCGCCGCCGTTTGCCACGATTTGGATCATCCGGGATACAACAATTCGTGAGTGAGAAGTAATAAACGCTCTTACATGTTTACTAAGAGGTTACGATCTATTTTTTTAAATTTTAACCAGACTGATCGTTGTCATTCGGAAGTGTTCCATTTCGAAGATGCGCTCGTGACTGCAGTTTGCTGTTATCCAAACCCATAAAGAAGACTGGTGTACCGGTTCCAGTTGTGTGGACCACTTATGGTAACATTCATATTCCATATTCAGTGAGGAAAGTGATGTCACTTTTTATGGGAGACTGGATGAAAGCCTTGGATCCGCTATGCTCACTTACTAAATTGGATGCAACAGCCGACAAGTTGTTAGTACGAATAATCGCACATCCATTATTTGAGTGTCGGTTAGTAGGTAAGTAACCACAGTCGGCTATAGTTTGTTTGCTTCTCAGCTGATCAGCTGTTTGAAGATGCTGTTTGGAGTTGCTATGCAGACGACAACCGAACCTAGCTGCACCGAATGGAAACACATAGCAGTCACATCATTTGACTTTGCAGTAATCACAGCTAGAGATTAGTGAAGCGTTACGAGGTCACCATCATTATGAACTAACGACCTGAAATACATGGACGACCATGGTGCAACCCAATCTATAGGATACGTCGTACTCAGTCAGAGATGGTGACGTACGATTTGACGGTATTAAGTTATGCTTATGTTTCCCAGCCAATCAGAAGTATGTGCCCCATAGTACAAAGCTGCTTTAAATCAAAGTGCGTGTGCACACAACAGTGTTCATCGTTAACCTTCTATTCAAACCCAATGAATTTAAAATCGTTACTTTCTCATGTAATCCACAATCGATGGTTAGGTTATCGATTTTAACCCTAGGTGAAACAAATAATTTATAGTCTTGGTTGGACATTTCCATCTACTTGTTAAAAGGGTGAGAAGAAGAAATATAGTTTAATTCATTGTCTAAAGAATCGTTAAGTGGATTTCCTGTTATAATGTCTTAGCCCAGTTGACTTAAATGTGTGTAATGCTGCCTTATTAACCAACAATAAGTTTTCATTGTAAGCCCATCAAGATTAGCGAGAATTGGTGAGTCATATCGAATGATAAGATGGTTGTCCTTCATGCGGAAACTAGCAGCAATTATTGTGAACCACAGACTGTGTTGTTTTGTACAAGCAACAATGTAGCCGAGAGTTTGGAGAATATACGGTTTTCTTACTGACACACATAGCAATGAAAGTTAAGCTGATACATAAAACAAATTGAAAAAGGACTGTCGGATGGTGGATAACGGCAAGGTGCAATTCACCGTTTTAAACAGATGAGGCCTGAAAATAACTGTATTTCATTGCGTCGTGTTCACGTTTCCAGCACCTAAACAATTCTACACGAAATAATCAAGTTTCGATTTGACGTCGTTTAACAGTTCACAGGATGTTCAGTTTGGCACATCCAAAGTACTGTGCTAGTAGAAGATATGTGTTACTAATGACTTTTGACTTACGTTTAACGGTGTTCGTTAGTGTACTAACAGAAATGGGCTTCAAAGTATCAAGCCGGTTAAATTATTCTGGATCAAAAATGACCAGTTAACCTCTAGACTACTCGTGAGTAACCATTTAGCCTTACAAAAGCGTCGAACTGATATGGTCATTTTTGGTAGAAGCGTAAACGGGGAATTTGTTAACACTGGTGAGGACGTGAGTGTGGATCAGCAATTAGACCATTGACGAACTTGTGATCTAAGTGGAATACATATATAGCTGATAGTGCCAGGACTCAAAAGCACACATTTTTTTCGAATTGAGGACTGAAAACCGAAGACAACATCCGCAGCGGTGTTAGGGGGAATAAGCTAAAATAATCTGCCGATATACCATATAACATTGCCAAATAATTTACTTAAGCTGAACGATTTCGAAGGCATCCGTACGGCCCTGAACTTCCTTTTCGACGTCAACTAATCTTTGCCCGAAAACGTTTATTTTTTCAAGGAACCTACTTACGTTTTTTAAAGGTATCAAATTAATGCTCGCACCGAACTAGCCATCCGCTACAATGATATTTCTCCGTTGGAAAATCATCACTGCGCCGTGGCATTTGGCATTCTGAACAACCCGGAAACCAATATTTTTGCCAACGTTTCTCAAGAAGTGTTCCGCCGAGTCCGTCAGGTGAGCTTTCGGAATATCGCCATCGTGGTTAGCCCGTACTATTTGGCTGAGACACCTGACAGTACTCCAGTTTGTCATGCAAACATTTTACGTTCGACGGTTGCCTCACTACATATTGGCATTATGCTGAAGAATAGGTGATACTTACATGTAACGAAAAATCGTATGGAGGCACCGAATGTAAATAAAAAGCTTTCGGAGTTAATCATTCTTTCCTACCACTTGGGTAGATTCCGCATCCACGTGTTTCATATCTACTTTTGTTTTTTTTATCCTGAGGCCAAATTGTTATAGCTGTAGCAGAAAAGCCTACGTTTCTCTTGTTTGATTATTTCATTAGAGCACTTATTGTTCTCGTTATAAGATAGTTACTTATCACACTGTAAACTTATCTAACATAGGAAGCATCTGAAAATTGGATGATCAACTGACTGTTGGGGGTTTCAGTCAAAGATACTAAAGGGAGGAAAAGGTGTGAATGACGTTCGGTGTGTAGTAATCACACCCCTTGCCTTCTGTTCACTAATGATAAACGTTGTAGGCACAGCCCGTGACTGGTGTGCTAGATAAGTCGCATGGTGTGTTGTGAATTCCAATGAAACATTGAAATACAGTGTTATCCACCTAACCCGAAAGAACCATAATACTGAAATCATAGTACATGCTCCGATGTGACCGAACTAATGCGAACGGATTATTACAAGTGAAAATGTGAGTGCGATCTTAAGAAGTTCGCATGGAAGCTTGAACCACCGGGCTTTGTGACGCTGCCACACTTCTATCCATCCATGGCCGACGGCCTATATAAAGTCCGTCTCAACTGCTCCCATACCTATACTCCATTGGTCAAACTATCGTACTGTAGGTCCTTAATACATATCCACATGTATTGATTACATTAAATACTGGCGAACATTTCTCACATTGTTACACGTAACAAAGTCTGAATTGAAATTATGAACTCTTAACTGAACACCCTTTACCACCGCATTATTAACTAACACCTCCTGCGGACGACTTAAATTCCGTGCTCAGAGTTCACTTGGTTGTAAGTTGTATAATTTGCTAACCATTACTTATTTATGTACAGAACCAGTTTTATCCGAGTAAACCTTCAATATTCTGTCTTGTTCTGTTCGAATCAAGAGGTTTACAGCTGCTTCCGATAGACTGCCTATAGCCGTGGATCCTGAATGATACCACAGATTTATTCAAAAAATGTCGTTGGCTTATCTGGGACGACTCTGGTAAGTAAAACAGGCCCGTGTTCGCCGGCAAACGAAATACTACAATTTGACTCAGCCAACAGGATTTCCTTGTCACCTAACTTAATACTCACTGTGGGTTTTGCCAGTATGTAGCGAATGATTATTTTGCTGTTCTCATGATGATGTCTTTCAGCAGTTGAGTTCCTTTCTGAACAAACGACATCGGCTTTGTTAGAAGTGTGAAAACAGGGACGAGTGTATAAGGTTGTTAAATTGATCTTTTTTGTTCTTTCATTGTACTTTACCTATCCGGCCGAAAAACAGGATGTGAGTAGTGATCATTCAGAAGAATTCCGTCGTTTCCGCCAGGCTTCTTCAGATAGCGATGTGACTGAAATCGCTGGAGTAACAATAGTCTTAAGCTCACTAAAAAACCGTCAGATATTTGCTGTGCAAACATTGGGATTGCATTTCTTCAGTTGAATTTGTGCATACTAAACTAAGCCAGTAAAGCACTAGGTACGAGTCAAAGTCATACAGAAAAACTGCTTTTCTGAAAAATGTCCCCCTGACCAAACTCTTCTGAGGATGAACTAATAAGCCTCACCATTCGCTATCAAAAGGTCACGTTCAGCCGTGACGCTGCGGATAGGCAGTTCCTTCAGGATATTCAGAAGGTTTCAGACGGTTCAGCAATTCACCTTCACCTTATTCTTATGTACCATTGAATCACATAATTATGTAAACATACAGGACCAACGAACGGTTTGCACATAGAAGAGTCTTGGTCTTTCCATAATGGTGACCAGGTGCCTCATCATTTGCCGAAAGTTTGGCTTTTAATTGATTTTGCGTCTATACCGTGATTACTAACAAAGTCGCACCGTTGTAGGCTCAGTGTACATTTCAAATTAATTACAACGGTGAGTGACCACTAAATATCTGTAGTAACTAAGTTGTCAAGTCACTGCAGTAACCGATGAGCGAACATATCAAGCATTGGAAAGCCATCGTGTCTCCCACTTCATGCAAGTCCAGGCGGATTGAGAGTTGTTTACTTCCTGCTTTATGTCAGCAAAGAGCTATCATTGATAAGGCTAAGGCGTATGTCGTTGGAGACAGTGTTTACATCAGTATATGAATCGTCGGTAAAATTTAACCATTGCCTGCTTCAAATGCATTGTAGCTGTGTTAAATTTCGCCGTGATCTTAGGTTCCGTTAGGCACTCAGTTACATAGCTTTGTTTAATACTCGAGTCCACCAGCCAGCTCGCCGCGGTCAGTAGGCTTTGCGTTAATCAGAAGACTCGGTAACGTTGTGGTGGCCTGATCGATGAACTGCTAACCTAAGCCCCTCAAGTGATATGTCCTTGACAAAAGTAATAGAACCGATAGCATATCACTTGAAGTCATGCTAGTTTCGCGTTCAACTATATGATGGAGTAAAAACTGATCAAACAACACTGGGGTTATTCCAACAACACAGTAACAACAGATACTACGGGCTCACTGATAATTGTGTTGAGTTGACAACCCAACTGAGCAGATTTAGGGTTGGTGAATTTACACAGCCAGAATAAGGGGTCTACTCTAAAGACACCGAGATAGTCATTCGTACGTAATATTGTGGTTGTTACACTATTTGGTTTCATGCCGAAAACTTGAACATCATAGCCAAGGTTTCACATATCTTGTCCCGAGATACCGGTTAATAGAAGCTGGCATGTTCATCAACAGTTGGATCCAGCTTCCGCTCCAGCTTTGCAATCCTACTTAACTGACGTTCGTACATACACTTTTTCTAACTTATGGTTTGTGTTATCTCCTTTGTGCGAGTCATATCGGCAATTTAATCATTTATAATTGCATTTCCTACAAGGTTTAATAATATTATATCAAGGCCAGAGTTTGCTCACATGTTACGGAGATGCAACACCGAGTAAACAGCTAAGGTTTAATTTTCACGGTGAGTAAGTTAGTTTTACGAAAAAACTGGTTTCTTTCGACAGGGGATTACGAGTCTCATACTGGCCACGGATATGGCGCGACATGGGGAAATTTTGGATGCGATGAAACGAAATCTGGAAGAGGGCTTCAACTTAGAGAAAAAAGAACATCGGGAGACGGTGAGTGGGCCTGTTGTAATTTCTTAAATGCGTGTATACGTGTGTATGTGTATGCACTACATAACGGTTTGTACAGTGCAATCTATTAAAGTGACACAGGCACACGCGCTGTGCATTACCTGTTTATTCGTCATCAGTGGAATATTCGGAATCCTCTCCTGAAGTCTAACCCGTGTGTTTGTCCTACTCTGGACACGCCACTCTTAAAATATTTAGTGTTCTCAGATGGCACTAAAATACTACTGCAGCGATGACAGTTCTGTTACTTAAATAAATTGCACGGAATTCAGATGGAGGTTAGGTGCCAAGGTAATGGATGTTGAAGATTGTGGTTTGATGGTTCACGATAATTCATCCCCTGACAGATTTTGCCAACACCAGATAAAAAAATAGGGGTAAGGTAATAGAGCGAGAGACTTCCATAGCCGCGTTGCGGCCTGGTAACTCAGTTAATAGTTCCTATCCTGCAAAGGGGCATGCTATCTCTCTCATGGTTTCAATCTAGGGGAAGCTCGGAATTTCAAAAATGGATCGAGTCATATTCATTACTGTTTATCGTTTATTGTGCAGAACAGTTTGCACAACTGTCCTCAAGGAAAGGACAAACGATGATACCAAAATTCAAGCTACAAAAATGTTAACAAATAGCAGGAAATCCAAAGCAGATTGGGTATCAAGTGTAGAGCGCTGCATGGCTAACCACATAGAACGGTTAAGTTCTCCCACAAGACTGGTAAACCTAAATAATTCCAGTCACCAAGTGAAAGTTTCTTGCGTGATATGTTGGAATAAAGAAGAAGTAGATCTCTTGAAATCAAATGCTCTCTATGGCACCAAGGTACTAGCACAGTCAAAGGTCACAGTGAGACACCTATCAGAAAAGTGGCAACAATCGGCACCAAGTTCCCGGCATAAATGTGTCGCAGATTTTTATGGGACCAAGAAAAGTCAGTGGGCAAAAATCAGTGACTGGATAAATGGGTGGTCCCTGTCGATGAATCGCGTTGCAATAAAGAGGATACATAATGCCGCAAAAATTGATTATTATAGGTGGATGTGGCAGCCCAGTGGTATGCAGAACCGCCTGAAAAGCGGTGTTATGAGAGTCGGTCCCGTATTTCAAAACCTTATTCCTCCAGGCATACTGGCTTCGGTAGTCGTCCACTGTACTAACGTTCAGCACCACAGCTACGCCGTTATGAACCGCGATCACTTAGGACTTTGTAAATGGGCTTGCCACAAGTACCCGTAGCTCCTTAAGGACTGCATAACCTCAACTGCATAGCCATTTCGCTAGGACCTTGACCACTCGGTTGTGCCGAGCGTAACGCACGTTGTGTGTGATTCAGCACAATTGAAGAATGTGAGAGGAGTTTTCTGGCTGACCGAAGTTGACAAGACAGAGAACTGAATGGCCACCACAAATATTCCGCACTTTAGTTCTCAGAAGATCACACTGGAGCTTGATGGTGCAAATGTAGATCCCAAGGGAAATAAGATCTGGATTAAGTAGCCAATGACTGGATAGTGGAGAGCGAGACACTTCCTGAAGAACACGACCATTGGGAATGTGACAGAACTTATTCATCCACGCCATATAAACTGTCCTTGATCGTCACCGTTTGACCGTGAGTGTCTATCGGGACATTAATATCACTCACAAGGGGACCAGACAAACCGTCTTTGACCACGTTACGCAAAGCCGGACAGTGATTGCAGAGCAATCTCTCCACTCGTGGTTTGCGCAAAATGGGATTGGTAATAGACAAACTTGGAATGCTCAGACCGCCTAGACGAACTGGGACGTTGATATACTGGTTGGCGTGTGTTTTGAAAGATGGACCATCTGCCGTACAAACTGACAGATTTTACATTTAAAATATCTTCATGATGATGCCGGAAAGAACGTACTAATCCGTTGCGGTTATCATTCCTACTGTTGTCAACCACGAACGGGGAAACATCTTTCGCCTTGCTTTCGTAAATCAAGTTACTCAATGTATTTTCCGGCTGTCTCAAATTATCAGCAACCGAAATTAAACGATGGCCACACTAACCGATTCTACGTAGATGAATTTACAAACAGACAGGCATCGTGTCTGTTGTCATATACCTGGTCAGATGTACGTCGTGACTCTGATCGTTTTTCACTGCTATGGGTACCACTGAACCTTTAAATGTGCGGCCCATGGTACAAGTGCAAGAGAGACTAAAAGTACAATAATCGGTTCACTACACAGACTGTCTACGGTTAACAGCGTTCCTCACTTCACGAAAGAATTTGTCATACTCAAATACTCCTTCATTACGTAAGTAAGATAGCTTCCGGGTCATGAAAAAACGACAGTCCAAACAACGGTTCATAACTGGAGTGGGTACACGCTTGTCAGATTCTGTCTTTGTTGGTAACCTCAAGAAGTACAGTGTTAAATTGAGATTCGCGACCATCCACTCAATAATTAGGTCAATTTACACTTAATTCACGATGTGTTTACTGGGGTCACTCTGAAGTTTCGGGTCGTAATCGATGGTGTCAGCATGAAACCAACTGCCAGCAGTCTTGCTGTTCACCTCACTTAACATGCATACCATCTGTATGTCTCCACCCTAATTAAATGCCTAAACGCTAATCAGTCGTGTTTATAGTCTAATGATGGAGTAGCTATGTTTTCAAGCATCATATCAACCAACTGAAATAAACATGAATGACATGTCCAGAACACATATTCCGGTTGATGTCCATGAACTTCGTTTAATTGAATGACTACGTCGTCATCTTCATCTCATGTGTCTAACTCTACCATTCCTCCTGCCGTTTGCCTCGGCTAGGGTCAGCACACCAGGATTGCTTGCGACCGATCCCATCCATTCTGTCACGTACCTGCAATCAAACCAATAGCCTATCTCGACAGCTTAACCGGTGGCATGCCCCCATAAGGCCTTAACGTCTCCATACCTTTCGACACACTTTCATTCTGTGTCATCCGATCGAGACCGACCAATAGGAAATGCCCCACGCCTACATTCCGCATGGGAGGAAATTCATCGTGTGATCCGGACACCGGTCCCTGAATCGTCAGCCAATAAACAAATAGATCTGCACTTCACTACACCAAACCGGAAAGGTGGTCTGCATACTTGAGTGGAATATATATATATATATATATATATATATATATATATATAGCCTGTGACCGGTAATAGCATCCAGCTTCAACCATCATCAAGAATAAACATGCCGAAAGAGACATGATTAGGTACTTAGACAATCAATCTGGCCAGTATGAATTTCAAATAATTGCAGTATTATGGAAATGCATGGTATAAGTTTGGCTTTAATGAAGCAGCATAACAGTCGGAAATATCCTTATGGTTCACTAGCTTAGGTTCACGTGTTAACAGGATTGTGTCAGTCCTGAAGACTGGTTGTGTATTTAGTTTTCCTTATTTGACCTCACGTACATGCGCAGAACCTGGTATACTCACCCCGCGATGCCATGCGCTCCATGCTTGCGTCAAGCCCGAACAGCAAAAACAATTTGCTCAAACCCTTGTCGTCTCCCTCCCGTATCACATTATCAAATTAATTGAACCCTACTAACACAACAGCATAGTTGGGCGTTTCGGCAGTGGTAATTAAGCCATACCTACTATGATTATAATGACATAGTTGTTGGTAATCTCGCCTCAAGAACACGTTGGCTTAAGTGAAGTCTCAGTTTTCGTTAGTGAACAGCTTTGACAAGGATGAAACTCGAGTCTACTAATGCTGTACAGTTGTAAGCAGCTTTTGTGTACAGCAGGCTCAAAAGTCTACCAGAATGCAAACAGTGCCGTCAACCGTGAGTATTAGTCATTTCGTGTCCTAAATTTAAAAAGCAGGTAATGTTAAAAATAGACTGATATTTAAGGCAGCCGAAGAACAACGGCCACACACGGGACGATAAATTGTGGATTGACAGTTCTGCAGCTTCTACTCGTCCCGGCAACATTTTGGGCAACCACTTCAGTAAAAAAATATCTAATGAACGGAAGTGCACACGGTGGAAAATCTCGTTTTGACATCTCTGAAGTGTGCCACATCAGAATTCATCACGAACATTTTTGCATCTAATGTCTTCGGTAACGCCTGTCTTTCGAAATAAACACACGTTGATCTTCTAACGTACGTTGCCCTTCAGCGATTGCAGCGTAGAGTTATCCGCACCTCGACATACCTATATTCGTTGTTAACTCGTAAACGGTGTTCTGCTTTGGGTTGCGTATTTCATCCTTAGGTATTGATGAATTGTTCGATGGCACACCGTACTATAGAACCAAAGTCATCGCCGACACCAACCAAAGTCCCCCTGTCCAAGCAGTAATACCGTCATTATGCGCACCGCACCGGTCATTAATTTTTCCATCGCCTTGTCTATCAAAACTTTCCTAGTTGGAAATCCTTTGACAATGCATGCAAAAAGTCTGAGCTCGTCTGTATATTTGTTACTGGGTCCAAGTTAATCAGACTGACATGAGATGTTACGATGCAAGAGCCCCTCGTGTTGTCGTTTAGCCGTTCACCAGCTACTACCCAGTTAAGTTTTCAGACTCAGAGCTACCAGACCAAAATCCGGTCAGCTGAGACAAAACAATTTTTAGATGTCATCTGTATCACTCGTGCTTGTGCTTATGATTGTTTACATATGTGTCGTTGGAATTGTATGTGCTTCTGTGTGGGTTTTCTCTGCCATGATTCACCAGAAGTGTGCTTTGTGAGTGGTGTGAGCCGGTCAAATCATTGTCGCTTTAAAGTAACATCTCTGACTGCAGTAGAAGATCCACTGCTGCAATTTGTTCCTTGGTTTCAGTGTTGGCTTATCCCATTGAAAGGAACTCTTACATGAAGGGCGAACATTTTGTTAATACGGCTTACTTTAAAGGGTTTTAGTTGCTTGTGGTTGGAAGGTTTTAGCAATATCACCCCTGCACGTTCGCGTGCGCAGAGTGGCGTCAGGAGCACTCACCAAGTTAATTACTGTCAGTTCCGATGAGTCGATGACATTTTATCGCAATATGTCAACCTGATTTTGTCGTCCCCAGATATTAAATGTAGTGCAATCCGATTTTATTTCCCTGGTTGCAGCAGGTCTTCAAATGAAGCAGTGTGGGAAAATTGTTTTTTTCTTTCTTAAAAAATACATGATACAGAACCGCATCTCATGTACTTTTTGGGAGAGTTACGTTTCAAGTTGTCTTCGGTTCATAGGCGGACTTTTGCTTTTTCACACACTATATTTATAATCCACCCATCCATCTGATGATTGCTTGCATGCTGACCCACTGGTAGTTTAGCTATCCAAAACTTTTCCGTCATCTTTTGGCCGAAGAACTTGTTTTAGATTCTGAATGCGTTTCCGGTGGTATTTTTCGTTCCAGCCTCCTTGAGTTCGTTATTTTTCATGCCACCAATGCTTGTCGTATGCATTAAAGAAGCTGTCCGATTCAAATCAACATCTTTACACGGGTTTTCTTGGACATCTATCCACAACTTCAACCAAGTACAGTTATAACCTCACATTTGTGCTTGATATCTTCACTACTTCTGTGAGTCCTTACTTAACAAGGTATACTAAAAATCCCTGAAAGTCTTTCACAAAAACCAGCTACAAAGCCGATTCGGTATTAGTATGTTCGCCGAGCTTGGCATTTAGGTTGCAAACGTTTCATCACCAAACGAGGTGACATCATCAGTGCGTAAGTGTTTCAGCGTATAGTTTTTGAGCGTGGAGGTTGGTGAAGTTCGATGGATGCCTGCTCTTATATAGCAGAGTGAGTTGACCTTCTGACCTGAGTTCTGGTTGGTCGCTTTCTGTTGTTCATGACCTTTGACCTGATTCACCATTGGTTGATTCTTGATGTATTTGAACTTTGACCCGATGTCCGATTGGTTATTTCCTGTCGTCCTTGAGTCTTTGACCTGGAGTCTGATTGGCTGTTCCTTGTTGCTGTCGAACTTTGACCCCGAATTTGATTGGTTTGTCCTTGTAAATTGATCGAGTAAGTCATTTCTTCGTTTTGGAATTCTATCCGATTGGTTATTCGTTGGCTGGTTTCGACTTTGGTCTGATCTGTTCAAGTTGCTCCGTTCAGGTTCACCGGAATTTGGGCTTGATGGTGTCTACATCTCTTCAAATCCTTGGTTCGCATTGGTTCATAGATTTTGTCCAGCTCGATGTGTTTGTTTATTGACCCGGCCGATGAATGCCAAGCCTCGAGAAATTCTCTTGCGTGTCTGGTGTTGGCCTGAGTAAGGACTTCTGCGGTATTCAAGTTGAAGGTGTGTCCAGTTTCATCTTCGTGGACGGAGATCAAAGAAAATTGATCGTGTCTCTTGATGGCTAATTCGTGTTCATGTATTCGTGTTGATAACTTCCGTCCGGTTTGGCCGACGTAGTGTTGTCCACAGTCATTGCATTGGATTTTGTAAATGACGTTTCTTCTGTCGGCGGGTCTGAGTTTTTCTTTCGGTTTTGATAGTATTCTCCGTAGTGTTGCCGTTGGTTTGTGTGCTAGCGTAATACCATGTGGTCTCAGAAGTCTTGCTGTCATTTCCGATACAGTCTTGATGTATGGTAGTACAAGTCCGAGCTGGGAACAATAGGAATACTGTTCACAACTATCAGAAATCCGCTTCGTTGCCGATCTACTTTTGTCTGATAAAGAAGTGACCACACAAGTTCTCAATATTCACCTCGTGAGTTTATATAACAATGCCTCAAACTAAACTGATTAATGATTTGTACCACGTAGCAATTACGGCTATGAACGGAAACCGGTTGCAATTTACAGACCGACGGTTCGTTTTTATTTCCTCATATATGGTAGGTACATTCACGAACAAAAAGATCGTGTTAGGAATCTGCTGTCTTGTTCTACGAATCATCATTCTTATAATCATCGCATGATGTGTGTTAATTCCGCTTAACGTTGTTAACGTTCTACTTCAGCTCTGAGATTATTCTGGTGATGAGTACTCATGCTCACTGCTACCTTGAAACTGCAGGCCAACATATTTTATTTTGCCAAGCAGCTAACTAGATTGTAGGTCACTCCCACTATCTAAAGTTTGTTTCGCAATTACTACTTGTTTCAAATATCCCTGCGACTAGTTAAAAATGGTACTCATCAAGTGCTGCGATATATCCAACGAAGTGAGGCCAATGTCTGTCAGTGAACCCTGGGTAGACTGCCTGCTGGAAGAATATTTTAATCAGGTGAGTAGGTGTTTTTTTTAATAGGCGGTTTCCGGAGAACCTGAGTCGTTATACGGTTTGATTGCACCATGATATACTGACCCTTTTAAACACTTCAGTGGTTTCCCTATCCTTGTCTTGAATTTATTCGAGCTGAAATCGACTACATCCCAAAAACCGTCAGGTTACAGTCCAATCAAATAGTTTATTCACCCTTAGTTGCTACAGTAAACTGGAGAGTAGACCGATAAGAAGGTGTACATTCAAATGGTATCCTATCTGACACAAGTTAACGGATGGCCTAATCTCAGTTTATTTGCTAGTTGTTACCAAGATCACAGTCATCATGCATACTGAACTGAAATCCTTATACGAGTTAAAAAATGCTCGTAATCAAAACAAAAAAGTGAATAGTGATCTTAACATTATTAGAATGTTCCGGAATTTCAACTGTAGGCCATCAGATGAACAAACTAGCCAACTTGAAAATGGTTGCGGTGCATGGTGCGGTTTGGCCTCGTGATGCGCAACTTGTATTGTAAAACTGAGTGCAAATAATTCCTGGGAAAGTTGATCCAACGGCCTTGATACTGTTTGCTAATACCTAAGTACTCGATCATTGTTTGCGTGGAACTGTAAAATTAAGCTAAAATTTAATTGTCTTAGTTGTTGGTGTGGAAAACTTATACTGGAGTGAACGCTGCTCCTATGTATAAGTGGTTTGTTTTGACGGAAGAATCCTTGTCCAACAGGTTGCCTTCTTTATCAGTTTCCTACCCGATTTAAATTGGAGTTCTCAACGAACAGTTGGGTTATCGTACCAAGTTTACGACATAGCAAAAGAGTTAGGTATGTGCTTGAATGTGTGACATAGCCTCTTTGACCTCGGTGTTCGTCAAAGATGGTTCTCAAACTTACTGGAATTTGGCGGAATAAGAACCCTGTTGGTCATGTTTGTTTTGTGTTGATATTTTATTGTTATTTCGTATTTCTCCAGACTCTTTGCATTGAACCAAATATCGATCACCTGGTAAAACATGCTCATAAAAAATGGAAATTATGTGATGTTGATTGCAGTAACTTTCGTGAGCTTGAGCCGTTCTCTGCATCGTTTACTCTGAATCTTTATGAGTCATCACAGACGTATATTGCATAATAGCCAGTGTGTGAGTTAGCAGACGTGGCTATTTAGAATTTGTCTTCAACTTAGTACCTTAGTGGCGTTTCAGAATTAAAGGCAAATGGGTCGCTGGAATAATATAATTAGCAAACAATAACTTTACTAGGTGGCTGTTTCGATTATGTTCGTGGCAAAAGCTAATACCTGCCCGTCGTTTTCCTTGCCTTATTCTTTTGGACCGCTCGAGTGTGTTGATAATTCTGTTCTCAGTCTGACAGGGAGAAAGAAGAGGGTCTACCGGTTGCGCCATTCATGGACCGCGAAAAGGTAACGAAATCATCGGCACAGACGGGGTTTATCAAATACGTCCTCATCCCAATGTTCCAAACTGTTGCCAAGGTACGACTGGATCTTGTTGTCTAACTGAAAGATTGTGGGGATAATTCTGACCCTCTTTACATTGTGTGCGTGTTGTTACCTCAGTAAAAACTATAGAGTACGCTCACCACACCGTTTCATTAAGTAGTAGAGGAGTTGGACTGAAAACGTATCGCTTTTTTTCGCAATCGTCAGTTGTGGTGTAAAGATGTAGGAGTGCCTATTGCATCGGTTCCCTTTGTGTACTATAGGTAGATCCAAACTAAACCAATCATACTGACCTGGTGGGGGTAGAAAGTGAACAAAACTTCTCAATGAATTATTAGTATTACGCAAAAGATTACGATTGCAAACCCCCACTTATGTCGATCATTGACATCCTGTCACGTGCTGGAAAGGTTAAGACCACTGACAGCATTTCGGTCCAAACGACTTCGACGTGTTGTGTAACCGGGCGTTCTGGAATTTTGTTAATTCATAGTTTAATAATTGGAGCATATTTTTGACTATTTTCTTAACTTGTCCACTGCGTGGACGGTAATTACGGAACCACTAATCATGGTTTACTTTTCATGAGTTTTGGTCTTTTTATAATCTGCATTCGATGTTCGATCCCAGGTTACAGGGCTCCCCTAGTCTCTGCAACGTAAGCCTATGAACACATTTCAGGTCTGATAGTGAATACGCAGTTATTAGTTTTTTAAGCCAGCAATGAATTTATCATGTGCAGCAGGATTTGATTTTGGAGAACGGTTCTGTTGCTTGGTTTAAAAAAAACATCCGATTTGGCAATGACGTCTCATTTCGATAGAATATGACTGCCATATTTTCCATTTCTTCAGCGCCTAGGGCATTGAGTCAAGACTTATTTTTAAAGACCTAACTGAGGCAGCTTTTACTAACTAGCTGACCTTCAGTTTTTATGACCCCTTTTGTCCGTTGGTATCCGTAAAATACTTTAAAACCTATAAGTCAGTCATGTTGCTATACAAACAGATCAGTGTGAAATAAACAAATTTGTAGATAGGACTGCTCTGCACGCGTGTGGGCTCGTTATAAAGGATGGCCCAGGGCTGTTTCTTCATGCCGAGTTTTCGCATTTGTAGATCAGGTAACCTTACTTAAGGACATTCAAGACACCCTGGAAAAACTCGGAAATAAAAAATTATTGGATGATAAAAGTGGTTTTATGATAGTCGGGTCATGGAAAACAAGTGCGAATGAACGGATTGCCAAAACAAGTTATAACTTCGAAACTGGAACCGATGAAGTACATGGTGGTTGATAACCCGGAAGTTTTGATTCCGGAGTTATTAGTCCAATCTAGGTTATACAAATTGCGGAAAGATTATGATCTTGAGCCTCCAAATACTAGCACATAATCACGCTAGAGTAGAAAGAGACAGAGTAACTGAGTGCTAATAACGGTTGAATTTAGCAATGGAAACACGCTGGTGACCACATTCTGCCAACTCGTTTGCACACGCGATGCTGCCTTTCATTTTTGAAGGGAAACCAGTAAAAGTCCAGTCTGTTTGGTTGCAAACAAACTATGTGCCCTACCCTTAATACCAAATTATTAGTGAATTGCGTGTGCAGTGGGGAAATCTTACTGTAGCCACACTTCTAGTTAACAGTTAATTGAAAACACGTATAAGTAATTCGTCCGTTGTAAGTTGCAAATATGAAATCCAGGATCATCCATCCATATACACTACCATCAACGTGTATAAAACATTGAATCAACTTTCCTCTTCTTGAAGTTATTTTAAGGTATTTCTACTCGGTGAAATATTGCATTCTTAGATAATTTGCAACTGATCCATGGTTTTGGTTACAGCGAAACGTCAGATGTATAGGTTGAATCATCGGTTGATAACGCTAGAGTGCTGGTCTGGCTGAAAGTATATTAACAATATTGTTAAGGAAAAAGACAGCATTCATAACCAGTGGACTTGGGTTTCCTTATTGGATAACATCAATAATATATCTACTTTGCAAACTGAGGCAGCCAAAATAATTATCTGGACGCAAAGTCTGAGATCAGTTGTGGGTGCTACTCAAGATGAATTAGTCTCATTCGCCAAACTCGGATAATCAGCTAACTACATCGAATACATTTCTTACAAGTGAATAGATTGTACAAGGTGATGCGGGAACTGCTTGGATACTGGGTACTTATCTCACATTTCGGAAGTGCTTTGGTATCAGTGTCTAACGTATCCAGTCTGAAGTCAAAAAACAGTGGTCGACTCGACCGCATAACAAACGCGCTAACAAGAGATCGAGGCACAGTCAAGACAGGGATAGGCTTTAGTTGAAGCAGATTCGAATTTAGTGCTTCTTTTTGAAGGGAAACCTCGGAAATAATTTTCCCGAATATAGAAGTTGTGGTAAACTGTTTGTGGTGTTCAGCTTGTAAATAACCCGTCCAGTGGCGATTTCTCGCTTAATCGCCACTCTTCAACACTGTACGCATCAATAGGAAACAATAAACTGTGATTCTGCATTTACCAAGGATTAGCACTAGTGTGTTACCTGGTCTGATACAGGAGCTGGGTCACAGGCCTCAAACATTTCGGTTGCTCGCATATGGCTGTCCCCATCTACCTCGAGTGATATACTACCTGCACATAACATTCATGACAAATGGCTTGCGCTCAACCACTTGTGGTTCCACTCACATACCACGTATCCGGTGTAAACCCGAAGGAATAAGACCAGTAGGTGTGTGAGTGAGGCCTTTGTGTCCAGCTGGTCAATATCGGTCACCCAGAGGGCCGGCTATTATGAAATTGGAATCCTTATGTCTCGGAACCAAAAAAGAGAGACTTCAGTGGTGAGACCTCAGGCAAGAATAAACATATTCAATAAATAGGGCAAGAAAGAGTTCAGTCTGGGAGTGAACGATAACGTTAGGAGAAAAAGAACAGAAACTTAAGGTTCGGCCCAAAAACGAACAAGGCATTTACTATAAAATACACTAAGAATGCTGAAGAAAAGATAGAAGGTCACCATAGCCCAAGCTTCTGAATAGGATCATAGCCCATAAGAAAGAAAAATAGATATAGCAGTCAAACTATTTGCACCTAACATCCTGGTTGTCTCATTGCTGACAGTGTACTATGAGTACGTCGATGGCCTAACAGCCCAAGACGACCAGCACATTCGCGGCTGCAGTCATCGCAAAGCCGTATTAAACATGCTACCATGACGGCGCGCTTCAATGCACTGCCTCGCAACTGTCGCGACTTGAACCTGCGGATCTCAGTCCGGATCGTACTTCTCCAGACAGCCCGGTTCAATGGTCTCAGGTACTCCCAGGATATAGAATCGGAATCGCAAAGTGAAAAAATTACTTGGGTGACATCCTGGCATCGCAACATTTGACCACCAGTATTTCGCTTACTTGCTTCAACTTGCCGGTACAACAGCTGCCTCGTAGTCTGCTCGTTGCCCATTCTACGGACGTGCCACAACCAGCGAAAATGATTGAGTACCACCATCTCTTCTATCCCGTGCGTGTCAGCTCGATAAAGCAACTTTGCGTTCGGAACCATGTCCGACCATCCGGAATACCCAAGATGCGTCCTTATACATTGCAGAATGAAAGTGGCTCAGATGTCACAAATTCCGTCGATACATTGTCCACGATTCACTGCCTCTTGAGGGCGTACACGCACCATTGAGCGGTAGACGAACTGTTTTGGTTTCATCTTCACGTTGCAGTTCTTCCAAACACGTCTTTCAAGACGTCCGAAAGCATCGCTAGCCTTCGCCACACGAGCTCGTAACTCGCAGTCCACGGACAGATCTGTCAACAGATTGCCACTTAAGCAGGAGAACTTTGTGCGTACACCCACACTGTCATCATTGACGCCGATTTCAGGGGCAGGCACAACACTTTCGGCTGGAGATGGCTGAAGAAAGTTTTACCTGTGTTTATATTCAAACCAAATTTGGATGTCTCGGTCGCGGAAACCGTGACCAGTTTTTGAAGTCCCTCTTTCCTGTGTGCAAATTGCGCGCTATCGTCTGCAAACAACAATATGCGCAATGTAGAGGTACGTGGCCGAGTTGTGGCGCAGAAACGTCGAATGTTCGGTAAGTGGCCATTAGTGCGTTTTCAACTTTAAGGCCATCCTCTGAGTTTTGTGGAATAACTGTTGGCTTTGTTGTCAGATAGAACGAGGAGTGCATGTTCGGTGTCTGAAATACACACTTTCTCAGCTTCTCGAATAAGTTTCGGCATCTCATCGGTATCTGATGAACTGAGCATTCTCCGGAAATTACTGTCCCACCGTGGGTGCCAAAATTGTAATATTCCAATGAGTCAATCACAAGTTACAGTGCACACAATGTCCAACGTTCGCAATATAAGCACAATAAGGTCTGCCTCACGAATAAACGAAAAGTCACAAGTCAAGGAGACACATATATTGACACAACACAGATGCCGAAACAGATTCCTTCACATCGTGTCCTTGTCCATATATATAGGGGGTCCCACAGTCCGGAAACAAACCACCAATCAAAAGTGGCCTCACGCTCACTGACCGCCGACCTCGGGCTCTGGTTGGTCATCTTGCTCAGCCCGGTGCACGGACGCGACCGGCCCCCCTGTTCGAGTACCTGAAAGGAAGCGGAAGGGAGTAAATGTGGTCAACACAATATGGCGGCACACTGCATGCTATTACACTTCTCCCTCCCATCGAAGGCACTGGCCGCAGTGCTTCTGACTGTCCCCCCTCTGGCGGTACAATACACTCTTCAGCTACCTCCAGATCATCCCCACTAATCAGTCGATCTCGTCCTGCAGTATCCGGCTTCAACCGATTGAAATGTACTACTCTGAACCCAGACCGGTTGTCGTTGGCTTCGCGTATGGTACAGGTGGAGTCGGAAATAATCTCGTGCACAATATATGGTCCTTTCCATTCACGAAACAGTTTTCTGGGAATTCCAGTCTCCGGCGCTTCCGCACGTAGGGGCTCCCATATGCCTTCTTATCATAATAATCCTTCTGTCTCCGTTGGGCCGTTCGCAGATGTTCACGTGCTAACGTGTATGCTTTCATCAATCTGTCACGTAACTGAATGCAGTAATCCGAAGTTAACAGGTTGTCTGGCGGCAACCTAGGAACCAGCAAATCAGATGGCAGCCGCATTTCCCTTCCTGTCAACAGATAATGTGGTGACTGTGCTGTAGAAGAATGGACACTAGCACGGTATGCAAGCAGGCAATGAGAAACGGCTTCGTCCCACGACCTGGTGTTTTCTGGAATTTACGAACGCCTTTAGGAGAGATTTTAGCGTGCGATTGACGCGTTCCACAGCACCATTACCCTGTGGGTGATAAGCACTCGTCTTCGTTTTCCTTATGCCTAATATTCTACACAATTCATGCATTAACGCACTCTCGAAATTTGATCCTCGGTCAGAATGTAACTGATTCGGGGCACCCCAGCGCGAGATCCAGTGATCAAAGATGTATTTGGCGGTTGTTGCGCCGTCCACTCTTGGTACTGGCACGGCTTCGCACCATTTGGTGAAATGATCTACCATCACTAGGATGTATCTATTTCCACGGAAGTGGTCCAACAATATCAACTTCTACTATCTCATTCGGGTATCCTGTCAGCATACTCTGTAACGGTGCACACTGTTGTCTCTTAGAGCTTTTAATTTGCTCACACAGACTACAATTACT
>LOND01000279.1:29500-42949 GCA_014220965.1 Paragonimus kellicotti
CAGCTGCTTGCGAGCTTGTTCCAAATCTGTTAGGTTCTTTTCTGCAACAGACTGTAGATGGCTAATGTTTTCTTCCACGGTGCACAAACGTTCACGAGTTTGTTCAAGCCGAGATTCACACCCAAGCTGGGATGCGGACGAGACAACTTCACAAGCCTGTTCAATTTGTCTGATCAAATCACGCAACTTCCTTGTCTGGTGAACCAAGAAAGAAGCAGCGGAGAGGTCAGATGAAAATAACAAACTTCCGACAACCTGAGAAAACAGCCTTTATTTCAGAATGAGTTAGCAGCTACGGCCCGTGTAGTACCGTCAAGGGGGCGAAACATGGTCAACAAAAAACGGCCGATGCGTGAGAATAAAAACGGAAAGTGGATGTAACAGCAGGACACACGCCAGGATAACACTAAGTGACATGACAACTTCTGAAATGGCTGTCCAAATGGATTGGTGAAAGACCAGCCTGGCTGTTTACCAACGATGTTGGGAATTCTTCATCAGTTCTAACAAGTGTTGATTATAAGCCATCCCATAAAAAGCGCTGCTGCTGCCAAAGTTAAGCAATGCTGACCAATCCAAAGTTGTCAGAGGAGCTGTTTGCGTGTGTGTCCCCAGAAAGACCAGGAATAGCTGTCTTTCTTGGATGTCATAGAGTGTGCGCTACACTCAAACTGTGAATTGATGATCACGCGCGACGGCTCAACAAAGGTCATCAATGCGTTCGTTTTTTGATCGCCAACACGTTCACCTAAGCGCTACTAATGAACAAGAGCGGACGCTGACCGAACATGAACACTACAACGAGTAGTTGTTATAAACACAGCTTGTAAAAATGGTACCCCTTTTGTGTGTCAAAGTAACCGGCGCGGTCGCCGCTGACATTGCGCAGAGTTATTCTGAACACAAAGTTTTGTCCATTAAA
This sequence comes from Paragonimus kellicotti, assembly GCA_014220965.1. Taxonomy (NCBI): domain Eukaryota; kingdom Metazoa; phylum Platyhelminthes; class Trematoda; order Plagiorchiida; family Troglotrematidae; genus Paragonimus; species Paragonimus kellicotti. Next base: position 30,423 of record LOND01000279.1, read on the forward strand.
ATGTACATAAATAAACTTTTCAATATCAGTCACTCAACAATGAGCGGCGCCTTGAACACTGAAAGTTGGCGTAAAGCTGTACAAAGAATGAAAATGGGAGAAAAACTCCTTTGCACTGACGGGCACAATGAACTGTTTGAATATTTCGGTAGCCTATGAATAGCCAGTTGAATGGTTACAACTGACAAATCAAGATAACTACCGGGTAGTGAAAGGAACTTTACTAACGAAGCGATCCATTTGCGAAAACGCCCAACATCGGCAAGATTCGAATCAGCGACACGGACCGCATGTGCCTATAATAGCTGAGCTGCGTCGCCATACAACTAGTCATCCTATGAAACTACTCTTCCCATAATCAAAAACTTCATTAGCCAGTCACTCCCATGTGATTCCCATATAATATCTAATAATTCCAAATCAATATAAATAACCTTAATGTTCTAAATAATTAGATAAACACACAAGCCTTGTCATGAGCGACCAGTAACACTAACAGTCGTCTATATCTATATGAGTAATCGACTATCGGACGTGCAGAAATATAAAAAAAATAATTGTTACAGTTGCCATTTAAGGACCAGTTCTCAAGAAACTGAGTTCAAAAATGTTTAAAGTAATTGCATAAGCGTCGGTACGAGTAAATCCGGGACCAAATGACAGTTGAGCGAGAATTAGTAGGCGCAGTGTCCAACATCCATAGGACACGGAGAGCCACAAAAATGACCAACTCACTTTTTCGTTGGACTGTTCTAGTTGTTTTTCTCGCTCAGCTGTTTTACGTGTTCTGTTATCAACCGCTAAGTCACGTGCTCGCCTAGCTGCCGGTAAATCGGATGCCTCCAACGTGGTGCGCTTTGACTGCAGACTCTTGACCAATTCCGTCAGACGATTGAAATCCTCCGTGAGACGCAGATTGGACTGATTCTCTTGCTCCAACTACATCCGTAACCATGAGGACAATGCAAAGGAGAAGAAACGAAGGATTAGTAACCGAATCGGATGAAAGGTAATGCGCAAGATGATACAGTATCACGCAAGCGTTGGGTCCAGATTGATATATGTCTCAAAGACAAACCAATGTAACCTGTTCGTGTCGATGTGCTGGAGAATGATAAGAATGCGTTGAATTCTCGTGAGCCGCTGGACTTTTCATGTTTGGATGAAGTTAACACCAAATGCATCAACAATGGCACGTAACAGGCATATGCGAAAGTGTGCCGTTATAATGAGAGTAGCGGGACTAGAAAAAAATGCGATGAGGCGGTCATCTTGTTACAATGAATCTATAAAGTGAGCTTTGAGGTAATCACTTAGGCAAATAACTGAGACGAAAAGTATTACCGATGTGACGAACAACTGCTTCGATAACTCTTCCTCCAGCCCATACAATTACATAGGTTTCATCAAGACGTTTCATGAGACAAGCTGCAAAAGCCGAAAAGTGACTGTTTGCGAGCGAAAATAGCCACAACCATTAGACTCCACAGAATAATTGTTCAGATCCGGACCGAACGTTGACTGGATGTTACGTCAAACGGTCAGGCTCGCCGCCAAACAAGAACCGAACATTGAGGGTGTACCGCAAAAATACTTCTTTTAAGTCTGATTTTTGTGGACTTAATACGCTTTCCGGTAAACTGTCTATAAAAAAGTATTCCGGAGTGTCAGTATTCACCTGATGAAACAATAGTCAAGACGATAAAACACAAACCTGGTGAAGAGCGTCCTTGACACGATGTAATTCTGCGGTGGCCTCTCGTTGAGCCTCATCGAGGCGATTGATGCGTTCCTGACATTCAGTTATATCTTTTGAACAAGACGACCTAAAGCATCATAATATACAGATAGCATCTTGCCGATTACCGAAAAATATGTATGCGTGATTTATACAACATCCTAGAGGTGAAACCAATGGACTAGCTTTGATACAAGGTAACGAATCTAACGGGTTATAAATATGAAGGAGCGGAGGACACTACGTATGTAGCGGAGGGTCGTATAATCGTTAGCTTGTCGAACTCGGAGGTTATAGTGTAAAAGTCTCATCGCCAAACGGGGTAAGATCACTAGTGCATAGGGGTTTAAACGTATAGGCTTGATTAACCGTCACTATTAAACCTTTACGATTAAGCTGGGATGCACTTTAGCGAACACATGGTTAAATAATGTATTATCACACTATGGTAGCATGAAGTGCGCGGCTTCATCTCGTCTGAAGAAGAAATACAAATAATCAAGGATAGAAGTGATAAATAAGTTCGAAAAATACACACACCAATGTTTGAGAAACGTTAGGGTTTGAATGATAGATGAATGTGCGAAAAGTACTAGCAACGTAACAGAATCAGCAGTACATTCATACATTTCGAAAACCTATACAAGGAGTTGCCACCTCTAGTATCCTAACACAAGCCAAAGAGAAATATACTAATATTTTTAATCACTTTAAAGGAAAAGGAAATCAACACTTTGGAACGATTTAACAACAAACAGAACGTGGAAGTAAAATACGAGTGTGTAGTTACAAAATGAATCACATCATAAGCGCAGACAGATCAGTCTGCACGAGACACAAACACGGTTATAGTACGTTAAACGAAAATCTGAACATCTAGCTACAAAACTTACTGCTTAGCACGTAGCGTCCGGCGTTCTTCTTGCAAAGCTCCGATCAAGTCTACCCCGGCTGTCGGTAACAAAAAAAAACGGTTTGAAGATTGTCGGAAAGGTTGAGATCCTCGGAAAAATTGATGTAACTATAGTACCTAATGAAAAACTACCACAAGTAATGATGGGAAATACATTCGTTGTTAACATAGTGGGATGTTTTTGCAAATTTCATTTTTTTTTTATATCAGGAGGCAACATAAAGTGTGCTGTACAAAATTTAATCGACTTCCAATGTACAAGTAAATTAGGCTATGGTTGGCTACATGGGGAAAATGTGTACAAGTGCCAACTTTGAAGCTTTTCGAATGCCTGTGAGGTGGGAAGATGAATATAAATACAAAGTATATATATNACACAGCAGTAATTCTTTTTGTTTCTAGTTAACCGTTAGCGATCAGAATGCTCACGTTGAACAACTTAACAACCTTTTCAGAGTCGAAATTGGACAAACAGTGCGAAACGTTGACAACGAAACAGTATATTCGCGAATAACACGTTGAAAAGATTAAAACAATTCAACGGTTATCATAGAAGCGATCGACATAGAACAACTGACACAGAAGGGAAGTGCCTTCTGAGGACAAGAAAATGCTAACCACCTGTTTTCGGAATACTTCAAATGAGCTTGGCAGTCTTTCAGTGTTCACACACATACTGCGACGACACATGAGTACTTTCATCATGCGCCCTATACGTATGGTCTCTCTGACAGAAGGGCACGGGAAAACGAGAGTGGATTGGGTAACGAAATTGGCGCAACGACATGTGGGATCGAACTGGTCAAAAAGACGAGATGCGATTCACTTTGCGTCATCGGGCTGCATGACACCGTGCATCTAGTACAAGCGACCAGGCATTTGCAATGCAGTCCAAGCATACTTACTGTAGAGAGCAGCAGCGATACAGTGACCTAATTTTACGAGGGATGAGTAATTTTATGCGTGTTAGGGGATGAGCTTACCAGTTTGACTGAACGCTGAAGATCAGCTCGATGATCAGGCATTTGCACTTGCTGTCCCTGTTTCCTGTCTGGTCAGTAACGGTTTCGGCTTGATGGGCAGAGCATTCTGAGCAACCACACTGATCTTTTATTCGAACTAATACTGGAAGTGTTATTCAAAGACCATAACACAATTGACATAATTGTTAAGAGACCCAACACTGCCGTTAGATACACTCATTTGGTAGCACAGTTACGGAACATCCTCTACCTCCACTTCAGTCATACTTCTGGAGGTCAATCACTCCGTATCCACTTGAAACCCGAGCAAGCGCGAACCATTTGACACTGACGAACGTATGTCTCATGACAGGCACGTGTGACACAACGCATTCACCAACACTCCCACCCTCATCCAGTAGACTGTGATCCGTATCATTTCTGTGATTTTTAATGACCTATTTGACTCGTTATAATTTTCATATATAACTCGCACTTACCCTATGTAATTGTAAAAGCCTGATGAGAATAACCGAAAACAGCTGTTTGCTGTTCCTATAAAACAAAAACTGCTTGCTCAAGCTACTTCCCTCCATGTTCACCGATTTGATGGTTTATGATGCATGGCTTAGGTAGACCGCACGACAACGCTTTTTAGCAGACCGCGTTCGAGAGCAAAAGCCGATGTAGTACGGCAGTAACCGGATAAAAACTTGTACATGTGTAAGAATTGCGTATCTGATATAGAGCAACTAGTGCAACAATGCGTTTGAATCTTCTGAGATTTTAGAGGTTTTTTTCCGACTCAGGAGCCCAATACGCAACACTGTGCTTATTTGCATGCTGTCCATATTTGCCACAGCTAGAGTTAGTCTTTGTTTGGACTCATCAATTGAACATAAACGAATGGAGATCCGAAGGCAGCAAACTTCGTGCTACTAGCATAAACCGTTAATTACCAGATCAACGAACAAACTGAAGCGACAAACCTCAGCACTTCTATTTGACTGTAGTCAACAAAAGAATCAACACGCATGTAAACCAAAATAATAATAAAAAAATAGGTACTCACTATCCGACATATCATGCCCATCTGATTGTAGACGTTTTAGCTTAACGCTAATATCAATAAGTTCGTTCTCAATCCGTTCAAACACGGCCAGATCACCTTGAACAGATTTTGCAAGCGCTTCATCCGCCTGACACGATTCCAAACGAGCAGTTTCCTATAGTCATATGCAGAAAGAAGTTAAAAGTAGATATTAATTTATAAAAAATTCTAATGTTTACAATCATGTGATTCTCCAGTCGACTGTTAGTTCAAGAATAAATAAACCCAAATTAAGACAGGAGATCCTCATATGGTTGCTTTGATGCAATCTACGGGATGACGGTATACGATAAATGACATTGTTGTCGCTAACTGTGTAACTGTACTTTCCATTATTGAAAAAATCTTAATTACATTTGACTTAGTCGAACAGGTTTTGTGGGATAATTTACTAACAGGTTGTTCGGAAATGGAAGCAAAGCGGTCTGAAAAATGATCGGCGGTAAAAAAAAAATCTTGCTTGACAAACAAAATGTGAGGAATCAACGTCGTATAGCACGTGAACTGGCAATGTTTAGGAAAAAACGAGTTCGGAAGCTTGCAATACAGCTAAACACAACATACAAAAACAGTGGGTTTATACATTCTAACATCCAGACAATAATCAAAATCGTAAAGAACGCGATCTGTTTTCCAAAATTGTAGCCATTAGTTCGTGAATAGCATTTTTCATTTCTAAACGGTTACGTCAAAGACAGCGACTGCGCACTAACTAATTGTGACAGGACACGCACGCGGACAGTCCCATCCCAATACTACTGAATCTCAGGAATGTAAAACCAGCAATCAAACAGAACCAAACCTCATCGCTAAGGTTCCGAGCCTTTTCCAGGGCACTCTGTTCAGAAGTTAGGCGAGATTCCAACTCCGGCAGATCGGTAGACCGAAGGCGTTCAAGCTAGGAGAGTGAAACAGAATTTACCGAATAAGTGTAAGTAAAATTCTAGCTACTTCAATTGAATGTAGATTGGCATTCTACGTCAACGTTCGACGAAAAGAATTTTATTAAAGATTACACGTAGATTGCAAACAGGCATTGTTTTTAATATGAAAATGTTGATGGGAGTAACCGATGACACGCATAACGACAAAATAATAGACTGACACAAAAATTTCTTAATTAAAGCTGACATGTGACAGCAATGAAAAAACTACCGAAGCACGAAAAATCTTGTATACGAGAACAAGCGGTGTAAACCTAACCAAGAATAGTAATGTTATCAGTATATCATGAAACAATGGATTGCCGTAGAAATTTTGATTCATAGACTTCAGCAAAAGCATTCTAAAAACATGCAATCGTTCATAAACCCGTCTATGAAAGAAGGGAGACAGATCAGCAGAATGAGCGGCGGCATCTTTCAATTATCCACTGTGATTTTACTGTTCATTTGATAAAAGGGCACAGCATCTATGAAGGAATATAATTTGGACGGCGGAGTCGCATAAAGCTAACGGTAAACACAATAATCGACAGCGCATAATTTTTTAGAAAAAAATAGGCGGGCTAACCGGTGGACCATCACCAAGCAAAACGTACATCCAGACTGGTTGGCCGCAATTCCAGCAAGGTCTCATGCTGTGTAACCAAATCGTTGAGTTCCAGCTTTTTCCGGGCGAACTCATCAGGCATGGAACGGATACGTTGATCAAGCTAGCATGAAATAAACAAAGTAGGTAGAAAAATAGGCTGATGATAGTTTAGAAATTATGGAATGCAGATAAATTTAAATGAATTGCCAGTCTGCCAGTTTACTGTACTACTCGGCGTAATGGACCGGGCGAGCCAGTTTACTAACCTACATAGACTCCGCTGTTTTCAACATCGTGTTCAACTTCGAGCCGTACTCGTAGGTATTGTGGCTCGGACTGCCGTCGTTTCTGATAATAGCGGACAGCGTGACAGTGTGATAACCAAGATAAAATGTACAAAGAAAAACAGAAGAGGAAGAAGAAGAAAAGAAACAATAGGGTTTCAGGAAAGATAAGAACCAACAACCGTGTGGATATAGGTTCGTCACTGACTGTGACACGCTAACATGCCAATGCTTCAAAACAGCGATGTAGATGTTGGTTAATCCAGTGGACACTTTGTTCGTAGTTATCGCACAACAGCAGCCTAGTAGAAAAGAGACGATGGATGGACAACGGTGGAATACGTCCATGATGATGTACGTGCATGTGGTTCCGTAGCCATGTCAGTCAAACGTTCGAGTCAAACGAACGGAGTTGTCACAAATACCAACCTTCCTCATGGTTGAAAACGATGAAGAAAAAATAAAGTGAACACGTAGGAAAAATCACAGTGTAAATTAACAAGTTCAGTGTAAACTTTGTGAGAAGAAAAACAAGGTGACTGATGCAGAATCAAATGCTCTAAGAACTGATAACCAGCTCCTGAGAACCATTCGTTTGAGTTTTCTTCCTGATAGAGCTCATCAATATTGCATATACTTGTTTTGAAAGGAAGATGAACATCAGTTAACATTTGCGTGCGACGAGCGTGTTTGCTACCACGTCACTGACTTCTCTTCGCATAGGATAAAATTATTACGGTTAAAAAATCAGCTGCATTCGTTTGTGAGCAATACTCAAGTTGCCCGATCAACCAAGCAAGAAAACAGTTGTGTGGACTCCAGTCGATGACCTCATCATCATGATGAGTAGTCGGAATTTTGATGGATGTAAATTAAGCACAACTCACAACTGTTCCCATTCAAATGAAAATATACACCATTAACAGATTCCGACAAGCGAAAAATTTAAGCCTACTGGTTCTTCTGGAAAGAAACTGATTGAACAGTCAACTTAAGTGTCAAAAGTGTGATCAACAGTTAGTTATGTTTAAATAATATGAAGCAACACTTTCAAACGTTCCTCAATTGGTAACCTGGTTCATTGAAAATTTCGAGTGTATTCAGACGGATGAAATAAATGGATATGAGGTAGAAATGGCAAGTATGTAAGTCAACCTAAAACTCAATGAATGACGTGGGCCTTGAATATGAGAAGATGGTAATCATATAGTATGTCGTTTACGCCCAGGTATCTTTTGGGAGCAGGGAGTAATTACCGGCAACACAACAGTGCTAATGAATATGGCATTAATGTTTAGGCGAACTTAACCAGTGGGGCCAGTAAACGAACAGAAGTATCACAACAGAAATGACAGTCAGATTTGTGGCAGGTGAGAAGAGGGCAGAACTGCAAACAAAAACAGGTGAACCTACTTCGCTCAAGAGTTCATTTTGTTCTGACAAATCTGATAGATGCCGATGGCAAACCGGGCAGTCTGGATCGGTTCGAGCGAGACGATCACGGAATTTTCGCCACAGATACAAGCTTCCTTGTTCATTGGCACATTCTCTTGGAGAGGAAGAAAAAAAGATTTTTGGAATAAAACAATATCGTACTCATGACCAAATGTGCAGGAAGGAAAACCTAATTACACTGTAAGTCTATTTGATCCATAGTAAGCTAGATTACCAGTCACCGAACTTCAATTAAAACAGTAATGAACCACCAGACTTAGCTTGACAGAGTGAAGGTTCGGGTGAGTAACATGAAGTATACAGAAAACGTTTGACAATTCATTGTGAAAACCGGGTTACAGTGAATATTAAAAAAAACGTTAAGAGATTAACCTTAAAAAGAACGTGTTTTCTGCTAACTTACCGTTTCCAGTTTACTACACAACTGGCGTACTAGATGAGAAAGCACTTACATATATCTTGTATGATGATACGTTGCTGAGAGATAGATATTTGTCGAACGCTTGAGAGATGTTGAATAGAAGAATCACACAGTATTGTAAGAAATTTGGCACAAGGGTTTATATGATAGTAAAGATACTTAACAAACTAGAAAAGTAGAAAAAAAAAGGTGAGCAACGCCGAATAATAGGCTTCAAGGAAAAGCTCTGAACATACAACTGAAGAACGGTGATCTTTAACATTATTTTACAGGATACGCAAAGGCCACCAGTGAGTTTGAACTACAGAAAATGTCAAAAGTCGAACTTTTGGTCAAACAGAATTGACAAAAAATAACTGAGCCCCAAAGGACTGGGGACGCGAAAGTTGAAGTATGACTTTCATCTCAACAATCCGTTTAGTTTAATCGCAGTCGAATTTACGTAACACGTTTTTCAAAAACAATGCACCAGCATGACAAGGCAAAAATTCACATGATTTACATACTCTTCAAGAAGTTTCCGTTTTTGTTGAAGCCTGTTCAGACATTGTTCGAGATCCGATGAGCCTGCGGCGACCAGAATACGTTCCTCCATTTGCTGCAGGCGGCTTTGTTTCTCTTTTAGTTGTGACCTGAAAGGAAAGATGGTACGATGTTTTCAACTTATCGCGCGTAGCTTGACCGAGTGAGAATTTTCACTTTGCAGTGTAGGAACACACTTCCCGTGTTATTGAAACAAACTAATCACAGCATTTACTAACGTGACTTCACATAGCAACGACGTGCCAACACCTGTTGGTGTAAATACGAATCCAATACACACATGACATTTTCTGATTTGGCATAGTGCTTCGTGGCACACAAGAAGTAATGGCTCCCACCAAAAATACTGGAAAATGTTAATCCTAACACACGACGTTCCGTGCAACGGCATTTAGTTCATATTGCTAGTTGGCTGGCTTATGAAAAGTTATATATGTGAAGTATGATGTAAAAACACCATGACAAGGACTGCTTTGGTCTGATTTTGTCTGAGACTGACCAAAGCGACAGACTCAGTTGCGATGGGAAGGATCAAAATAGAAGTGTAATTACAAGATCAAGAAGCGTTGCAAATGAAGCAGAGTGAACGCAGACAAAGCTGACAGTACAGAATAAACAGAAACCTTAGGAAAATGGAAGTTATAATGATATCCCGTGAGCAGGAAAATTCATCTAAGAAAACAAAATAATTTGGTGAATTAGGAAACAGAAGCAAAACTGAGCAATAACAACCGTTAGTATAAAAGCAACGCTAGCCGATTTTATGTGCACAGATTTTGATTCGGCCGATGTACTGGCACGGTCTCCGTGATGTGGAGCGTTTCTTCTATCATCCATTTCTCTTCTGGTCACCAAACTGACTGCCTATAGAATAACTGGATCATAGTAAGCTCAGTTACTGTGCCCTCCCCCTTGTATACGATGGAGCTTACCGTAAATTTGTGTGCCGTACAATCGTGTTCACGACCGCGCTGCTGCTGCTCATTGAAATTTTGAACGTCTACCTAGATTGTATTCCTGTAGGCGATCCGGCTCAAAGCTGCACCCTCCCATGATCTGAGATCAACATAAGAACATGAAGGACTCACTAGGATAACATCCTAGTATCGCAACACCTGGCCACCTGGATTTCCTTCAACCGCTTTTAGTTGCTTGTATAACATCTGTTACGGGATCCGCTCGTCACTAATTCGACAACTGCGTTCTAGCCAAGAAAGATGGTTGAGCAACAATATGCGTTCAATCTCGCGTCTACATGCTCGTCGAAGTGTCTCGGAACCATGTTTGGCGACCTACTGCTCAAAATACGCTTAAGACATATCAGATAGAAGTGGCTAAGATATCGTACACTTAGTTGATACAGCGTACAGCTTCCACTATTGTACGGCAGCGTAGTTGAGAGGCTTTATTTACACCTTCAGGAATTCATTTTTTGAACGCGTCTTATAAGACATTACAGGGTAGCCTAGGTTTAGCCACGTGAACTCGCAATCCATGGGCAGATATATCGGCAGATTGCTAATCAAAAGGCAGGATTCTTCACAGCAATTCACACGCACATTCACCTTTCTCACACATACCGAGTGAACCATACATGGTGAAGCCATTAGAGACGAGACAGTAGCGTTCGAAGAGGATGAAACCTACGACCGTATAGTTAGTAAAAAAACATCAATTTCATGATCCGAAAAAGCCGGAACGTTTTGTTCTCTGTTTATCGTTCACCAACATTAAAATGAGACGTTCACGCTTCACAAGTTCCACGAATGCTGCACATGAACCGTCTCATTTTATTCAAAGTTTGAAGAGCATACGTTTGGTCTGACAAAAAACAATGAAAGACAATCATTGATCGTCGCTCGCTACAACTTGCCTATAAGGCAGGTTTTGCGATAACGGGAAAACCAATAAAATGGGAGAATAAGGTGCTCATCACTTAACCTTCTGTACATATGACACCACAGTATGCTGTCCAATCGACAGAAATCACTTGACAATGATTTCAAATGAAAACTTGAAGTTATGATCATTTAGTAACTGACCGGGTGAATTTCGTTTTTGTCTCAAGTACAGAACGTTCTTGTTCGGATTTGGCCAACCGTTTTCTTGTCTCGCGCGTGTCCTGCTCCAGACGAGACATCTGGGCCAAAAACGATTGACGTAGTCGAGGAGGCATAGTGGAATCGGGCTGTACTCGCTGCTCGCGTCTATTCACTTCTTGATCGATAGCCTCGTCCGATATAACAGCAGGAACAGTGCTGTGTCCAAATACATGCTCGAGAGAATCAAGATGTCTACTGCGACTGTAAATCAAGAGCGGTAAGCAAGCAAACAAAGTAAGTCCCTGGAATCCGAAGAGGAAGTTTGGAATACAAACGGCAAACGACAATTTCCTAACTAAACCGTGTTTCGCAACAGAGTGTAAAACAAAAGTCACCCGATGTGTGAACCTTCTACGATCACTTTCCAAATTTAGCCGGTAATTGCTTATGAGGGAGAAGAATTTAGATGTACATTCCAAAAGTGCTCTCATTCGAATTTCATTAAAAAAAGCAACTTAATAAAACGAGCTGGCGCGCGTGAACATTAATCAATGTCGGAGAGATAACAACGCCAACAGTCATCAGTTTTACTATGCCCACAACTTGGATCAGTAAAACTGGACGATAGAGTTGATCTTTAATGTGGGTGGTCGAACCCAATGGCCCATCGTTGCAAACAAAAAAGCAGACGCATAACTTAATGTGATATGATCAGCGTTGGTCGAGGACAGGGTTAAAATCTCAAGAGGCGATTCTGCTAATTGGATTAGTTGGATGAAGCCAGGAGAGACAGAAAAGAAATCGTAGACAGTAAGCCGTTACATTGAAAGTCAATGTAGATGAAAAGGCCCAATGATAATGAGTGGATGTGAACGAATTGATGAGAAAACACATCCCATCAAAACGTCTCCAAAAAGAGTATGGCATACAGCCGGTCCTGATATCGGACAGTCATTCGTGAGCAAATAACCATGAGATCGATGGCGCAGTAGTCAACACGGTTGCCTCATGAAAGCGTGGCCGGAGTTCTAGTCCCGGCCGTGGCAAGGATATGCACTACTGACGAGCTCTAACAAGAGCGAAACTCGAGTCTAGTGCTTCTTTTCGAAAGGGCCGGCTGGAAAGTCTATGGGAATGCGAAGGCTGCGATCAAATGTGAGTGATGTTCAACTTGAAATTAACCAAATCCCGGAGTACTCGTCATGAATTTTACACTGTTTTTTTTCGCAAAAATACACATTTAACAAAAAAACAAGTAAAACGCAATCATGCCAAGATATGGCGTCTTCAAAAGGGTTGGTCAAAACGTGCACTGTTTAATGTTGAAGACCGACCCAACTAGCCATCGTGACCGTCCATTGTCGCTTCCAAAAACGACACTGGGCTCAGGCGTAAACGGAATTCCTTGTTAGCATTCTCGTTGTGTACTACTGTTTGCGTAGGCGGTCGACCAGGTGATTACCAGCAAAGCGGTGGACAGTTGTTTCCACCTAGTTGAGTCTTATGAGTAATACACAAGCCGGGA